>JAIUND010001975.1:0-27439 GCA_034699125.1 Gisinianus flammeolus | reverse complement strand
CAAGTAGAGCCAGAGAACATCCGATCGTCATCATCGTCCACAGGAGAACAATTGTGAAAAGGGCGGCGGATGTAGAATTGACCCACATTTTCCTCATCTTTATATATATAAATACTTGAGTTTTAATTTCACGATCCGTCCACACAGCTCCACAGCGTAATATATAGATATTACACGGAAATGAAAGGGAAAAGACTATAAAGAAAGTGAAGGGATTGATGGGCTGGATCCACAATGAAAGAAATTCCAAATGACCAAATGCCAATGACAGTGAGAATTACCGTCTTGTACACAAAGGGATATGGAAAACAGTAAAAGTGAGGAACGGTAAAAAGAACCGTTTCCTGCTGTGTGTGTGCATATATTATACTGTGCATAATAGATAATATGTGGTGAATGTGAATGAACCTTTTCCATTTATTCCATTTTCCACTCCATTTCACCGTTTCCACTCACACAGGGAGGAATTTTGTGTCGTCGTCCCTTTAAAATCTAATATACAGAAATATATATTCCCCGACTCTGGAATTTTGGAATTTATTTATTAAAATTAAATGTATATAAGGGACTGTCCATCACACATCAAAATTCGAATCCAAAAATTTTAGTCAAATCAACATCAATTGTAATTGTTTCAGTTTTTTGCTCTCCTATATATAGAAAAGGGGAATACCCAGTAATTTCCTTAATGTCGAATTTTATTGTTATTGTTATTGTATAGATGAACACAGGGCGATTCGATGACTCAAAATGCTAATGTATGAGAAGCCCCACAATATTTTTGACCATGCACAAAATCCATCAACCTTTTATAATAGAATCGTTTCACGTTCAACTTTATGAAATCCGCCGACGCTCATCCCCATCGGCGGGACGGACCACAAAAACCACATGTTCACAGTATGTATATTTCCGATCATTACGCCTTCTCAATTGAATCGATGCCATTTTAATGACCTTTCGTAGCTCCTCCCCTCGCTCCGTCACTCCAAATGCGAATGCAAACATTCCCGAATAGAACGCAATTGCATATATAGGAATTTATTAAAATGTATATATACTCCGCGGTCAATGGTATATAGATTTGATTTAATTAAATTATTACTTTGTAACTATAAAATTACTGTATAATTCCGAAATCCAAATACCGTATAAGCTGTTATATAGAACCCACCCTCTTATAGAACCCCAGGTCTGCAGAGACTAAATCCTGCACCCATTTCAAGTACATTGTCGTATTGTACATACATCATTCTCACGTTCTCCACTGGGGTTCTATAACATTTTCAAATACAAACCCAGGGGTTCTATTACAGCTTATATGGTAGTAGAGAAAAAGCATAGGGAGAAAGCATGCGTGGAAACCATAGGATATTTTAACATGTTAACTGTGTACCAGTGAGTGGTACGCAGCCCTTTTTACTGGTACGTAGCCTTTTTTACTGGTACGCAGTCAAGTGCCCTTTTTTCAGAAGTCCAACTTGCACAAAGGCCCTTTGATCTTAAGAAAGGGCACTTTGTCAGCAAAAAAGGCACAAAAATAAAGAACAAGGACAACATTTTAATATTTTTTCCAAAAGTTTTAGCTCGCTTTGCTCGCTAGTTTCTTTTATCGAGTTTATTGTAGATCGCTCGAGTCGAGTACTGAAATCCCACTTTGAAATCTTCAATCGAGGGATTTCAAACGAGCGTAGAACTTTGCAGAATGAGATGACAAATCTTTGAAACATTTCAAATATTTGTCTTGGTTTTTACCGCATGCCATAAGTTGTGCAAATACCGCCATTATTGAATGATTTTTGCCAATTAATTTTCAAACAATTACTGAAAATAAATCTCTAAGATTTTCAACGATTCTTTGAATTTCTAACTACTTTGGAGTATGAAGGAATCTAAGAAATTCCAAACTTCTTCAAAGAGTAGAAATTTTATAAAACTTTAATGATGTCTATTTAAATTTTCTTCGATTTTTCAAAGACTTCTTTGGACTAACAAACTTTTTCAAAGAGCCTTAGAACTTTCAATCTATATTCCAAAGATTGTTGGAATTTTCAAGAATCTTAGAATTTTTAGACTATTTCAAAGAATCTTAGAATTTTTAGACTATTTCAAAGAATCTTAGAATTTTTAGACTATTTCAAAGAATCTCAGAATTTTTAGACTATTTCAAAGAATCTTAGAATTTTAGACTATTTCAAAGAATCTTAGAATTTTAGACTATTTCAAAGAATCTTAGAATTTTTAGACTATTTCAAAGAATCTTAGAATTTTAGACTATTTCAAAGAATCTTAGAGTTTTTAGACTATTTCAAAGAATCTTAGAATTTTTAAGCTTTTTCTAAACTAAAGATCTTCGCTAGAGGCACAGTGTCAAATGTATACCCTTATTTAAAACTCAGGGTATCAAAAATGCCCTTTTTCTGAAAATTGAGTATCAAAAATGCCCTTTTTCTGAAAATTGAGTATCAAAAATGCCCTTTTTGAAAACTTTGGTACACAGTGATTTTACGTTAAAATATCCTCTGGTGGAAACCGTGTGTTGCACTTCAACCGAACTTTTTGAACTTGTTTTTTTCGCTCTGTATACATATATACGTTTATTATATTTATAAGGTATTCCACAAAAATAAACAAATTGGCCAATGTATGAGCGGCGTCCAACTTACACAATTTAAAACATGACGTGAATGACATCAAGTGTGCAAATTGATTACGTACCGAAATTTTCATCGCAAATAAATATAGTTTCAATTCACAAAATGATTGATGACAGAATGTTCAATGCTTTTTCATTGGTCATTTGGACAATTCCAAATTGATTAATGAATAATAGATGTGAACATTTTGCCTTGAAAAGCAAAAGATAACGCGAAAGCAGCTGTGTCCACTTAATTTATTGCGGCTTCAAATATTTCATGATTTATCACCAACTCACCAACACACAACAGAGCAAAGTGGATATAGCCATTCCTATAATTTTTCTATATACACACTGTAAAATATTTCCATCACTTCATGGTCACTGATTTATTATACGATTAGAAAAAATGGCCGGACTTTCGTTTTTCTCAATTTCGGCCATCTTGTTCACAATCGCTTTAATCCAAATCCAAATCCAACGCAGTCAAAGTCAAGTCCAAGAAGCCACAGATTGCCCAGAAAATGCGACGGACGTCACAGTCTCGCTCAGTCCATCCTTTGTGAGTCATTTGGGTCATGTCACTGTGACTCTGACCCTTGACGACCCCTGCCTCGTCAATGTCACCCCTGGCCCCTCCACCTTCTGTCACTTCCACGATCCACAAAACAACAATGATGATTCCATCACGACAAATCGAGTGCCCGCCTTTGTCATCTCTGACTCTGCCGCCCTCTGCGTCGTCCCATTTCTCTACTCTTTGGGTCAATTGAGGGTGGATCTCGTCACACTGGACGAAAACGGAAGCAGCTACACTGGCCACATTTTCGTCCAAGAAGCTCCAATTGACATCCGGGCAGAGGCATCAGCATCACCGGCAAACAATGCCTCAGGGGATCCGTCAATTTCTCTACAATGGGACCCCGCCATTTTTTCCCTTGGGGACACACTCGACGTCATTTTACTGGGAGCGGAGCCCCACTGGACAGAAGCGGCCCTGCTCCAAATTGACCTGACAAACTCGGGTCAAGACATTCTTTTCATTCCTCCATCGCAAGTTGCGACCTTTCCCGACCTCGCTTTGATCCAACTGAAATCCGCCTTCTCGGCCAAGTTCGCTTTTTCAAACATCCTCCCCGCCATTCCCTCAGTTTTAAATGTCACCGCTTATCCGCGAGCAATGCGACTCCTGGTACGACCAAGATCCAGGACCACCGACGGTGGGGATCGAACCTTGTCCTCCACTGCTCTCGCAAGCCACAGCGGATTTCCGCTTCACGGAAGAAGCGTACGGATTCCCGGGTCTGGAGTTTTATCACCCGGGTGCGGTCGCCTCCTTCGTCCAGACCACGCCGGATCCTGGAACGGGAGCTGGGGCACAGTGCGTGTATCAACAGAGTCAGAGTGGCGATGGCGGCGGACAGATCAAAGTGGGGCAACCGTCGGGTGGGTCCGCGGATTGGTTGAGCCCACGGCGGGCGGGGCAAGGCCAAGGCCAACGGCAATCGCAAGACGTTCTTGGCCATTGGAGAAACGACATTTTGCCCTGGACTTACTGCTGTAAGGAAAGCGAGAGTGATGGACATTGCCGGAAATATTACGAGAAACGGCAGTCAGATGGCGGCGATAAGTACGTCCCGCCACGCCCAGGTATCCCGCCATTATATAATTTTCAAAATTTCCTGCCATAAATTCAAATTTCATGTAAGCCAGTGGAAAACAATAATTTTTAGGTGGTGGAACCGGTGACCCGCACATGACAACTTTTGACAATGTCAAGTACGATTTTATGGGTGCTGGAGAATTTTGGGTGATTCGATCCTCAATGTTGAGCCTTCAAGGGCAGATGGAGCCATTGACCGGAGGCCGCGTGATCTTCTTCACCGCCTTTGTCATGGACGATGGGGAGACTGTAGTTCAAGTGAATGCCGTCCCTTCGAGAGACCCTGCGATTCTCCTCAGCGGTGACCCCGTCACCTTTACTCCGGGTCAACAACAACAACAACTCCTCCTGAATACTCCTACTGCTGTGATCAAAGCCGTCCCGGGGTCATTAAAAGTGAGCGTGACCTTCAGCTGCGGTTTCTCAATTGCAATCGGCGCTTGGCTCTCTGTCCTCGTTTACTCGGGTCATTCCGGGGGGGAAAACGTGGAGATTTCAGGGCTCCTTGGGAATGACCTCCGGTCACCGAATGGAACTCTGACACCACGAAATGCCTCAGCCTATGAGATTTACTACAATTTTGGGTTGCCATGGATGATTTCTAGGGACGAATCGCTCTTTTTCTACCCGGACGGGACGAGCTATGACGACTTTAGCCATCCGGAATTCCTCCCGAATTTCTAGATCCCTGACCTGGGTCAGATTCCAGGGGACATAATCGCCATGTGTGGGGGGTCACTGGAGTGCTTGTACGACTGGGCAAATACGGGAGATGTGGGCGGAGCAAATGCAACGAGGGGTCAGGAGGAGGAGCTAAGTGAAGCTGTGGACCAATTGGAAGAGTCCGTTCCAATGTGTCGTGCCATTACGGATAAAAATATTCCTCATGGATTTGCCGTGACGACAAATTATTTGGTAGGGTCAAAAGTCGGATTCGGATGCAACACGGGCTTTCAGCTCATCGGGTCAAAGGAATTGTATTGTATTTTACTGGGGGTGGAGCCACGGTGGAGTGACAACATTCCCAACTGCTCCGCATAATAATTATTGAATTTTTGATGATCACATAAAAAACAAGGAATATTAAAGAGATTTTTTGTGGGAGAATTGATAAAATTCCATTGTTGCACAGTTATATAAACCCAGTCAAATGATTTTTGCTTCAAAAATGTCCACCAAAAACACAAATGTTCTAACAAAGTTTGAATTTCCGATATAATATCGCAACCTAACCTAACCTAACCTATAATATCGTCGATATTAGTCACCGTCTTGTTGCTCTTCTACCGTGAAAAATAGCTCCAAGAGAAGCAAGAATCCAGCGACAGCGACGCCAATGACAAAAACATACCACGTGGCCGTGACAAGGGAATCGTTCATGGACACGGGTTCCACCTCCCGCTCAAGATTATGACGATCCTCCGCCCCGGACATAACCCGCATTTCCGGTTCCCCCTCAAATAAACTCAGCAGCCCCTCCTTCTTCTCGCTCAGACTGAAAAGTTCTCCTCGGATTCCTTCCCAAAACTGATAGATGCCCGTGTTGGCGAGGGCTTGGAAAGCCCTCGTAGGCCCATCCACGTTCGGCATGGCAAAATGCCAGATGCTCATAAAGGAAAAGAACGTTTCCTGTGCGATGAAGAACGGCCGCTGAAAGAGTCGTGGGAGAACATGGGAGAAATGGTGGAGGTGCCATCGGGAGTACACATATCCGACTCTATCTTGCATCCAAAATGCACGTGCCGTCCTCACATCCTTCCAGTACTCCACCAACTTCAGATGGTTGACAAAGAGTTCGTGATCCTTTACCAAACCACCCGAATTCCTCCCACCGCCATGCCCATCACCTTCCATCCATGTTGTTTTCCATTGTGCATCATGTTGCCGCCACCAGGACCCGAGAGTTTCCTGCCAATGTCTTGTTTCTGCTGAGGTGCCGATGGTGAAATTTTCCTGGAGGAGCTCTGGAAAGGACTTGACGGCCCCCGCCGTGTTGGGCACCACACGAGTGGACTTGAGACCACCCAAGAATAAATTGCCCATGCCCGCGGCCGCAACCACCCAGCCCGTGTAGAACCAATTAAAGGCCGAACTCGTGAGTCTCATCCTCATCGGACTCTCCACTTGACACAGCATGGACCACCAGATGGCGAAAATGACAGTACCGAGGGAGAGTCGCTCGGGCCAATGGCGGGACGTTGCCCAGACGCAAACGACCACCAAACAAAGGAGTAGCCCTGAAAGGCCCAAGATGAGCCAAACCTGAGGGCTAAAGGTTGCACCAAGGTCACGAAAGGGCGGAACCCCGTCCCGCCCGCGGTTCATCCCATGAATAATGACGTGCCAGCTGAAGCCGGTCATCACAGTCTCCGCCGCCACAGCCCAGTAATATCGATCAGGGGAGATCCAACCGAGGGCCGAGTAGCCGCTCGTCTTGGCTTCGTCGCTAATTTCCGGGTCTCCAGTGACCCGAAGAGTCCAGTTGCCATGGTGAGCGAGGATCAGTGCCAGCCGAGCGTTCGAGAACTGTCCATAACTCTGATGGAATTTGAAGAATCCCCGAATGGCCACAGCCTTCACCTGCCGCATCGACTCGACGAGACCCTGCCCTTGATGCCTTAGGGGTTCGTTCCAAAGCAATGATGACCCTTTGAAATCCCGGCGGCCCTTCCGGAGCTCCTCGGACATGCCTTTAAAGTCCTCTAAGGAATTCACATTGAATGGGAGGAGGCAGAATCCAGGTGGTTGCCATGGAGACGTCGGCGTACAGCGGAGTCGAAGTTGCTCAAGTCTCGGTTGGAATTTTGATGAGCGGAATCCGAATCCCAATTTCGTGTAGTGGGCGACCTTCTTTTGTTTTGAGGGCGTGTCAAAGGTGAGGACGATGAAGTTGAGCGGGAAATAGCAGTCGTTCCATGGTTTCCGGTAGTTGAGGACCGTCGAGGCTGGAATGAGGAGGATGACCAAATCCACGAGACGATTGACCTGCGTGAACCATTTGAGTTCCCACTCACTCCCCGCCTGATTCAGTGGCCAGTAAATGTCCGTCTGCCGGTAAGACCAGCCGCGGTGTTCACCTGAGGGATCGCTATCACGTGGTTTTGAGAGCGGGATCCCGAAGTGGGCGACGCAAATCTCATGGATGTGCTTTGGTGTGCTCGATTGTGGCCGCTGAGGCTCACGGATTGCCGAGTGGGTTTGATTGTGGAATCGGGGAGTGAGCGTAAAGAGCTGGAGGATGGGCAATGGCCATTGAGAGAATTGGGGGAAGGAATTTGCCACATCCAGAATGGCCGTCTTTAGTGTCTGCGGAAAATTGAAGCGGTAGGGGGACGCGCGGTTGGATTCGTCATTTGTGGTGAGGACCCAGGTGCAGGATCTTAAAGGCAGCAAGACCCTTGTCAACTGCAAATGATCAGTGGTTAAACCATCAGAGTTGCCGAAATTATTGGCATTATTCAGGTTTCCCCGAGAGGACCCAAGGACGCCCAGCCACACTAAGGCAAATATGTACTGCATTTTCTTAGGGGGAAATGAAAATGGAGGGAATTCTGAATTCCTGCTGAACTATATATTATATGCGCTGCTCTGACAACTGACAATTCGTGACTGGAAGTTTTTAGCAGATATTTGTGTTTGTTTTCGGTCTTAGGATTTATATATAAAAGTATTTGGTTCAGAACTCAGAAGTATAAACAGAGAGAACAGAAGTAAACATTCCCTTTGGGGAAACGAGGAAAGAATTGAAGGAGAAGGTTTTGGCGTACATATTTTGATTTGAGCTTTCTTAAATGTACATTCTGAACATGCAAGTTGGACATTAGATAAACTGTCTAAACAATAGACAAAATATTACATAACACGAGAATTAAGTTCTTGTTTATAATAATAAACGATTATGTTGTCGGGACTCGCTCAAATAATGTCGACAGTGCAGTCAGAAAAGTCTCGAAAAGAAGCACAGCCCGACGATGGCCAAGAGACCGAGGAGAAGCAGCTGTGTGGAAAATGAGGTAAATGTCCAAAGTTGTGAAGGCCGGAACTTCCACACCATTTCCTCGTCGAACGATGAAATAAAAGGAATATGGAGTAATACTTTTTACTATTATTGTCGCTTTTTTATTTACTAATCCGTCGCCTGTTTTCTTACTTAGCCTATTTATTAGATTTAAGTTGACAATATTTATGTTAATTGTAGGAGAATTGACATCGTAAATTTCAAATAAGTTTATGTTTTCCAGAGAATATTCCACTGGTCATACGAGACCGAGTTTTGTAGAAGTTATGAATCATCAGGGAATAACAATTTAATTATTATAACATAGGTTTTATGAAAATTGCAATCAATGAAAATTTCAGACGGCATCCTATAGTCCAACAGAATATAAATGTGTGGCTCAAACGTCCAACTGTCCAAAATCTAAAAACATTTGCTGCTCTATTTGTGTAAATTAATGCCCTTGTAACTTTAATTCTTATAATTAAATGAATTTAGAATTATTTCGGGAACTCCGGCTATAACTAGTAATTTGATGATTTTTTATAGCCGCTATAGTTTTCCACATTGAGGTTTTTATATTCCGGAATGGACCAAAATAAATTCTTTGTCACGATGAGGAGAAGGATACAAAAGGATTTAATGGATCTTTCTTTATTTTCTTATAAATGAATTTAAATTGAACTTCTTTCTTAAAATGCTACTTATATAGATTTAAATAGACTTAATATAATTTCCTATGTGGAAATATATAAATCAAATAGTATGTTAAAAAACAACTTAATCGGTTGAACTCTGGAATGTTAGTTATTCTTGAACATGTAGAATATTCAAGAGTTAGTGATGGAAGTCATCTAGGTAAAAACATCGTATGATGTTGGGTCGAGTCTAGGGGTGATCTGGTTGATGATAATCCTTATCTTATTTGAACACTTAATAATTATGTATATGTAATATTTATGGCTTTTAAATATATAATAATTCTTTTGTATTTTTCACAGAGAAACACATACCTAACTTATTTGACTTGGTATTTTTACTGGGAAACAATATCTGAAAATATTATAACATAATATTATGTGTACAACGACACGACAAAAAAGTGTTAGATGACTAAATAAATATACTGGTGATATTTCCCTTACTTATTTGAACGCTTCCAATAATCATAAAGATATCTCAAACACGAGCACTCTAAATTATCTCACAAAGAGGATTATAACATTCTCATCAATATTATACTTTAGGTCTTGGACCATTTAAAGTTTACATTTTATTAGAGCGTCGACTTTTTTACATATTTAATAAATCTACTTACTTAAACTTACTTCCTTACTAGAAAATAATATGTATTTTGAATGTGAAATGTGTATGTATTACATATATTTGTACGTAGACTTTTCATAACACTTTGTCTGTGGTCTATCGCCAAAGCCGGAAAAGGGTCTCCCTGTAGCCTTTGCTCATGCTCACATAAAACAGGAAGCTCGTAGCTCCACTGAGTGATTCGAGGAAAAAAATGAAATTCGTGGGTGGTCTCAAACAATCGGTACGGAAATCAGGGGAAGGGTTGGCGATGGACAGAAGGCACACAATTGCATCCGGAATCTCAGTACAGAGAAAGAGGAGCAGAATGGCAAGGAGCATCCACGTCGTCCGATCATAAGATGACACTTGCACACTGTCCATGGTGACATTCCCAGCAGACTCTGCGGACTCAACAAGATTCTGCCGACTCTTTCCTGCGACAAATAGCGAGTGGATGAGTCCACCAATGAACAATGTGAGGAACAAACTTGGTAGAAACTTGACGCCAATCCTGCGGATAGGGGGCGGGATTACACGATTAATAAATACGCAAATGTCTTCAACCATATATATAAACCTTAATGAAGATGCATAAAATGACCCATATTAGTGTGGGTGGGGGATACTCACGCATAAGTCCAGAACATTCGACGTTCGAGTTCCGTGTCATCACCTGTGTAAAATTGACAAGGATGTATACTGTTTTTTTAAAATTACAAACTGTCAAAAACTATATACGCAAGACAAACATGCCAGATTCCCTTTATTTTGCCTACCAAGGCCCCACGTTTCCCTTGTGGAGTTGTCGCGGTTGTCATTTTCATACAATTGAATGTAAATGCCGGTGTACTCAGTCGCCGTGATGGAAATACTTATACAAATGACGATGAGAACTCCAATGCGAGCTTCACGTTCCCGGAGCCAGTGCAAAGATTTGAATGGGACGGAAACACCGAGGAATCGCCAGGCCGCGAGTAAAAGCGTCAAGTAAATGCTCAGAGTATGAAATCCCTAATTATAGTATGTGTTGTACAATATAATTGTGGTTAAAATTCGGATTTTTATGTAGGTATTACTTACGATATATAAATTCATAGAAAATAGAGGCTGATTATACACATCATGTATATCTAAAAATGGTACATTTACATAAAATGCAATTTGCCATATGACAAATTCCACGGCGACTCGTCTCGACTCCCGCCAGTCGTCCCCTGTGGATTTGACCCAGGTCGTGATGGCCGCGTGCACGAGGTTTGTGAGTAGAACGCAAAAGTCTGTCAGTCCCAATGATAGCAGAATCGTGTTGAGTGGATTATTGTGAGAATTTTGGAATTGATTGCTCCATCGCTTTCGGGCAAACACGGCAATGTTAAGGGCATTGGTAAAAAGGCCGAGACTGCAAATCACTGTCATGACTTGGAAATGAACCCGATTGTATGAATGGAAAAACTGGATGTAAGCCGGTCCGCAATGAGAATAGCTAAACGGCTCAGTTTCCTCCATATCATATTGGAATTCTATATATAGAAAATGAATATCACGAGGAGTTGGCGAGAAAGTCGACGTTCAAAACCACAACCAAAAATGCAAAACCTTTTAAAACGAAACGAAAAAGGCCTGTGACAAAACTCTCTGCTGCGTAATTGAAAGTTTTGAGGAAGTTGACTCATATTTTGACATCAGTCAGATTAGATTGCTGAATTATTATGTGGATTTCCACAGTTCTATAGGCAAATTTCCGCACTTATATATTTATCAATGAAAGCATTCTCATGTTCGTTCTTGTACGTTTTGTGTATGACATGTGTATGCATAAACGCAAGTGCATAATTTTCGCCAATTTCGGCAACATTTGCGTCACCCGTATTGGCCGTATATTTTATAAGTCGCCAATTGAAGCTGGACGAGAAAAATTGTGTACGTCATTTCCAAAAATCTCAAGGAGGAAAATGACGCATTGCATTCGCGATGGCCTGAAAGATTCTAACGTTTTCCCAAAGGCCCATCACGACCACACCGCGCCAGCAGCCAGATATCAGCCAATGTTGGCAGCCTAAAAGAGAAATCTCAGCAGCCACACGGGATTCATTCTGCATTTAGCTTCCCTTCATCGCCATAGTTTATTACAGTTCCTTGTGTATATGGATTTTTATATACGTTTAAAGTTTTGAATCAAAAGTTTTGATTCTCTTCATGAATTTACTGTGGAATGCAATGCAGAAAGCGTTGAAACTCAATTTATGCAAATGTAATTATTATACAATTTATTGTAAGGAAGATGAACTACATACATATGATATAAAGACATTGTGATTAGATATATTTCACGGTGGAAACGATCAGGGTTGGCATGGGAAAATCCCAGTGGTTTTTCCAACTTAAGGGCACCTAAAATAATCCCTTTTCGCGAGAAAAATGGGGAAAACAAAAAAGAGGGTTTTTTGTGATATTTTACACAAAAAACCAGAGAAAATGTGCAAACAATTGAATTCAATGCAACAAAATATGAATTGACCTTATTGTTTTGTGAAGTAAACTATTAAAATTGAACGAAAAGAGCTGAATATTTGCATTGGTTTCCCCAAAAGGCAACATGAATTGAGTTTCGGGCATTTTCCCTACTTCCCTGGGATTTTCCCATTATTCCCATTTCCCAGTCCTAAATGCATTTTGGACGGGAAATGTCCATCCCTGGAAACGACGCGGCGTCCAACTCCAGCAAAATTTTGCTGTATACATATTACTTACATGACTATATATTCAGAAGGGGCGTCCCGACGGGGTTGCCCACGTCACGTCCATCAGGCCGGGGTACTACGTGGTTGCAAAAAAGGCCGAGATTTTGACCACAAATTTAATGGCATAGAAAATCCCGGCCATACTATTTTTCTCAATTTGAGGCTCAAGAATTCCACTTTTTGCCTCAAAAATCCTAAAAATTGTCTTCCTCGCTTCGCTCGGAATGTCCTTTCCGTCTGAAATTCCAGTTTCTTGGTTTTTAGACTGGATAAACCAAAACTTTATTGAAACTGGTACTAATAGGTAAAATGGAAAAATGAACCGAGGAAAAACCCTTCAAGTGCTCCTTCTGTCCTCATGCTTGCCATCACAGTGGACTGCTGCAGCCGCACATGCGGATTCACACGGGGGAACGCCCGTACAGATGCAATCTCTGTCTTTACCAGGGGCGAACTGGGACTTGTATCAGAGCTCAGTGGCTCAAGGTTCACGTGGGTGAGGAACCCTTCTGATGTCCGACAACGACAACGGCCTCTGAGAAACACATCAAAAGGCATCGAGGACCCGGACGGCGTCTCTCTGTCCATACGTCAACGGCGTACATTTTGCATGAAAAGAGGGTGCACATTTTCCACTGTGAACATGATGGAATTGGCGGTCCATTTAAATGTTCAATATCAAGTTAAGAAAATGTAAAAATATGGCAATTTTGTACTGTGACTTCTGCTGGGGATTGGGGATTCACACAAAGAGAGACACTGACAAAAGTATTTGCCGAGTTGGTTTGCGTCTGTGGCGTATATATATATATAATTTAATGGAATGAAATTTGAGATTATGTATACAGCAAATTTAAATTCCAAGAAGAATTTACATAGAGGAAATCAAAATGCTTTGATCTAAACGAATGAGACATCAATATGATAAATATACTGGAGAGACGACACAGAAAGACTTGTGATAAGTTACCAATTACCAGTAATTACCAATATAGAATATACGAATACAAATATATAATACCACAAAAAAGACGAACTGACGATGCTCCAAAATTCAATTTCTTGACAATTTTTAATTTATTTCGAATTAGTTTCCAATAAAAACAGTTTTATGTTGCATGAAGTTTGGATTTCTAAATTTTTTGAACATCCTTTAAATTGCACACTAAGTAATTTCTGGTGTGTTTTGAGGAAATTATCTGAGATATAGCAAATCATTGGTGGAAATTCCTTTGGCTGTGTGCCAATCCATTAATGATCAACGACCGCACTTTACCCTGAGCGTTGCTGCTTTGCCGCGGCCTTAAAAGTATAATATTAGATTTCTAATTATTTTCAATAATTGAGAAAATTACAATGAATTTAGTCCAAGTACTTACGTATTTTACAGCCGGCAGTTCTGGTGATTGAGCCAAGGCAACAACAAGAGTCCCAAGGAAGGCCAAAATGATTGCAAACTTCATTTTCTTTTGAATTTGTAAACGAGTACTGGTTTGAGGTGACAAAAAGTGTATAGCTGCAATGCTGGCGGAGGTCTGAGTTGAATACAAAGGAGGAAATTTTATATATATACTGATCGGAACGATGAACAATTGTTTATATATAATTCTGATGTTGATTGAATCAACTTTTGTTTGTTCAATCCGGGCCTCTCGTGTATAATACTCCTCCGAATGATTTATTCCACGAACCTGACGACTATCTGTTTTCGTTGCTCTCATTATACAATACATCTCGTTTAAACCGTGTGTATATATACTTCCTTCTTCCTGATTGAAGAATATAGTCACATCATAGCTGTCAAAACAACTGCCACAGTCGTGGCATGTTGAACACAGTGACTGTGATGCGTTGTGGCAAAAAAACTGCGAAATTTTGCTTATGCGCATTTTGGCAAAATTATGAACCTGTAAAAATAGTCCCATTTGTTCACATATATGCATAATAAACACTTTTACACTTTCAGACATTAAACTTTTTTTTTTTAGTTTTGTTCAAAATTTTGAAAAATTATGAAATTTGAGAAATTGACTGTCTTTTGTGACATGGGAAATTTTTTGTTGCCTATTCTAATACTTGAGCGACGTATTGTGAAAAAGGGTGACGCCCACTAAACCACCGCCCCTTTCTCAGGATGTGCATTTATTCTAATGTATTAGAATGGTCAACAAAATATTTTCCATGTCACTACTCGTATGGTCAATTTTACGAATTTGATATTTTAATTTTTCATACTGTTGAACAAAACTGAAAAAAAAATTCAAAATTTCGAAACAATTTCCAAAATTTAAAAACTGCAAAAGTGTGCATGCATGTGAAAATAAATGGGACTATTTTTGCAGGTTCATAATTTTGCCAAAATGCAGAATTGAAGTCCATAGCACTTAACCCTTGAAATCAATTTCGCAGTTTTTTTGCCACACAACGCATCACAGTCACTATGTGTTCAACATGCCACAACTGCGTGGCAGTTGTTTTGGCAGCTATGTGAGTCACATAGCTGTCACATACATTCTCCGAAATGTATGAACACATTTTCGCATGGTTTCACTCACGTGTATATACTGAATATAGTTACATATAGATTGACGACAATCATCACACACACAAAAGTTCAATCCCCATGGTTTGTTATCAAAGCTAAACTGAGGACAATGAATAATTTATTTTAATTACACATACCAATATCATTGAACTTTAAATTCTCTTGTCACAGAGCTCGATCTTTTATACGTCTTCTTCAAAACCCAAAAGAAATTACAATGCCAATTGCGACTTTTGTCACGGTCTTCTATAATATGCAAATGAACAATTGAAATTCTATAAAGCCATATTTTATTTCAAGGGGATGACGTCATGGATATTTTTTAATTTTTTAATGAAAAATCAGGTTGAAATTGAACCGACTAACTATAAAATCCATGGACATATGTGTGCAATAAACAACAATGGATTTTTGGACTTATTTAAGCGTTCAAATGAGACTTGCGACCATATTTATTCATTGAACACGTGTTTTTTTTCAAATTCATGTTGGGGTTTGAGATTTTCACTGTGGCATTAATTATAATTTAATTTGCACGTTTTTTTTGTAATTAAATGACTCATCAAACTATATTGGAATAAATAATAAACCCACGAGTTGGGAGTGCTTGTCATTTTTAAATTTGTATTTCAAATCAATTGAAATGTCCAACAAATGTTCATTTTTATTTCGAGTCAACGTTGCGAGTAAACTAATATGTACAACAGTACAACCACGCGGGAAATTCAAATTAACTCTATAGTTTTTGTAAAATAATTCTCGCACCACCGAGTCGCTTCCACTGATTTTTTTATCGGAGACCTTGAAATCCCGGGCGACGGATTTTTGGTGTGTAATTCACCGTGAGGGCGACGACCAAAGCCTGTGAAATCCAATGAAGATTATCCAATTGATTCCAGATCATGGACTGTTTACATTTCAATAGTTGATCCGCGCAAGTCGTCCCTTGAAGAATGTCGTGATGAAGGAAAGTCCAGTTCAAATCCGCCTCTTCAAAGTCCTATATATATATGTTTGAACAATTATACAAACTCATCAACCGGGAAATTTTAAAATTAAGAAGAAGAAAAAAACACTCAGAAATCAGAAATGAGAACAGTTAAACAATTCAAAAATGATGTTACCCGAGATCGTAATTTGGCACCAGTTTCATCCACGCCATCATGACACGTCGTGATGACTTGAGCCCGGTAGATGGCGACCTCCATCGAGTGAGCATGTTGAAGTTCGGTGGGGAATTGTTTGTTCGTCGCCAGTCGGACGCCTTTATGCCACAATTCATCGGGTAGCGCCGTTTCGGAGGCATAGGAAAGACTGATCCCGATTTTGGGGAGGAGCGTGAGGTACGTTCGAAGGGTTGGATTATCCGAAGGTCCTAAATAAGCAAATTTAAGACGTCGAAGGTAGCCGTAGTGCTCAAATAGGGTGAGACATTCGGCGAGGGTGGAAATGAGCGCGAGTTCCGAATTTCGAATGTTTATCACGGGTTTGTGACTCTCCACGCTGATTCGATCCAGATCCGCCAGGGAGAGCTTGCTGGATTGGATGAAAATGGCGTCCGCCCCAGCTGCCAACGTCCTGGAAAAAAAAGTCAAGGAAAAATACACTTAAAATATTTTAAATTAATATGTCATTTCTGTGAGGTAGTTGGATATAGTCGTTTTAATTGTTTTCCCCCGGAGGGAGGAGGAAAGACTAACCGTCCGAAATATCTGTAGTCGGTCTGACTGGTCGAGAGATGAGACACGTGGAGGGTGGACAGAAACCCGCCAACACTCGACACAGCCTTGACCATCCCCGTTTTGACGACAATGTCTTCATACAGGAGAATCACAGTCTTTCCTTGACACAGGTTTTGGAGGGAATCCTGTGGCAATTTAAAAAAATACATAATTACATATTAAATTAACCAATATTCGGATTTGGATTTTCAAATTTTCAAATACAATGATTTCTGGAGAAATATTTCTAAAAATAAAATAAAATCCGAACCTCGTCGCGCTTCATTTTGAGCTCAATGGCGATCCAGAGAATGGTGAAAATGTCATCTCTCGTCCAATTTGTAAAGTCCACCAAATCCCGCCCTTTTAACTGACTAAATAAAAAGTAAAATGTGTCAGGATTAACTCAAGTTTTTATAGAATTGTAAATTCTCATACTTAGAATGAAGCTTGAAATTCAAAATTCTCACGTGTTCCTTTCATTTTGTTTTTTACCTGGGAGGAACGTACGTTGTGTCCAAGGGAATTACAAGAGAATCCATGAACCCGTTTGAGAACGGGCATTTATTTTCCAGGTTCTGAATCCCGTTTCCATTTATATTTATATTGGGCGGGATTATCCTTGATTTTTTAAATGCGGGTGGAAAATTGAAATTGTGGGGATGATTGCGACTAGTGTTTGTGTTTGTTGTTGTTGTTGTAAATGAGCACGTGATTTGCTGTTGAATTTGCTGTTGATTCCACGTGGAAATGTGAGGAGATTTGACATGGATTAATCGGAGCACAGGCGACAGCTTGAACATTGTCCTATAATTTTTATCTTTATTTATTATATTGCAAACGCCAACAATTCCAGGTCAAAATTCCACTAATAGGAAAGTTGAGATTCGAGTTATCTATGAAAATAAACATGAACAAAACACAGACAATTTTAAATCCTTAGGTAAACAAGTCAAAATAGTTTGGAAATCGAACAGAAAACAAACTCAAGTGGATCGACATAATTAATAAATTAATAATTGATAGTAATTCCATGTGAACACCTGTGCAAATTAATTTCCCCATTTAATTGTCCTCAGTAAAACAAAATTCAATTTCTGCTGTGTAGATTTTACACCACTAATTCACACTAACCCAATAATCTCCATTTTCTACAATTTAAATTTTGTCTTGTATTGCATTTCATTTAATTTTACGGTTTTTGGTAATTATTCGTTTTGATTGGACGATGACTGACGCTGGAGTGACGAATTCCGGGAGATTCAAAATGATTCTCATTCTCCTTATGATTTGTATTTTCACCAGTCTTGGATTGGCATTGGGAATGGGGGAAATGACCTCATTGGATGAAGAGAATCCGACCCTAGTTGACCTCTACAATAATTTGACCTCAATTTTTGACCCGGACGCCATACGGGATTTCCTCCGTATGAAAAACGAGACGGATGAAGACGCGGCCGCTCTCCTCTCGTCAATTGATTCGTACATGCGCGGGCCCAAGGCGGTGCGAATCGTGGATTATTTGTGGGCGGACACGGAATTTGTCGAAGTAATACGTCAAAGTCAAAACAGTCAAGGGTCAAATGTCAAGGTCAAATGTCAAGGTCAATTTTTTAACT
The DNA here is from genome assembly GCA_034699125.1 of Gisinianus flammeolus. NCBI lineage: Eukaryota > Metazoa > Arthropoda > Collembola > Symphypleona > Katiannidae > Gisinianus > Gisinianus flammeolus. The sequence goes on along the minus strand of JAIUND010001975.1, from coordinate 9,207 downwards.
GATATTTTGCTTCTACTTTCACACAGCTGATCGCATATTTGTACAAACACGGTCTGACACGGATTTACGAGCAGATTAATAAAGTCCACGAGTATTTTGGCTGGTCGTTGCCGCCTCCGGTTGTTCAAGGAAATTCCATAGAGAGATCCGGATCCGAATCCGAATCCAAAGGGACTGGAAAGAGCAGCGGGAAATTTGGATTTGAAATTGATAATGAAATTGGAGGAGGAGGAGGAGGATTGGACCACCAATTGGGAAATAAATGGAGTCTGCGCGAGGAGGCTCTGACCATCCCGAGACTAATTCAAGAATTCTGTGATTTCCTGCCGCAAGGTCAACTCCGAGATTTCATGGCTTGGGTCTCCAAAGTCCCCGCTTTCACAAGTCTCCATGCGCAAGCGTCCTCCCCCCGTTTCATCCTTCACTACCGGGAGTTTAAGAAACTGGAGGAGGTTGTGGAGCTGGATGAGATTTGGAAAATGGCCGGATTGGAGCCGGATACTTTGAGGAAGATCATTGAGATGCTTATGATGTGGGAAACTCACACCTCCGTCGGGCTCTTCAATTCCCCGTAACTATAAAACATAAGGAAAATCCCGCCTTTTCCCCACCTTTTAAATTAACTGCTCCTGCTCCTGCTAATCTTCTTTTAATTTTATTCATTTATTTTTATTGTAGTTAGATTTTTTAATTTATTATATTAGAGCGTAATTATATAAAATTCATAAATAAAGAAAAAGAAAGAAAGATGAGGAAATCTTCTGTGTCAAAATAAATGGAGTTTTTTATTTGTATATTTTCCTTTTGTATATTTTTTAATTTCTAATGGGGACTTCTTGGACGACGCGACGTTTGTATAGTAGAAAATCGTATGGAGTTTTTTTTATATTGAAGTTAATTAGAATGATAAATGGAGGATTAAAAGTCAAAGACGTGAGTATAAGGGCCGTTTGTGTCCATGCTGAGGATTTGCCGGGAGCCATAGACGCCGGATTGGACATTTCCTTTTCCGGGTAATTCCATGAGCGTCTTCACGTCCATCACCAGCTGACTAAACAATTCCAAGCCCACCGGTTTACTGAAATTTCCTCATTGTTAAGTAGAACAAGAAAAACCCATTAGCAAATGTAATGTAAATGTACATACGAGGAAATGTATAAATGTGGAAATGATTTAAAATGACAATGCTGAGATTCGAACTCTCACCTCACGATCCCGTGATATTGCTATAAAAAAAATCCCGACAAAAAAAAAGAAGAAAAAGAAGGAATAATTAATTTAAATTGCAATTACATTTACTTTACATATTTTAATTTGAATGTAATTTTGAGCTCTGTGTATTTTAGTATCTGTATGTAAATCAGTCTTGTATAATTCTTTTGGAATTAGAATTATACCAAAAGCATCGGTAAGACGAATGACTAAGGAATTGGAATTACCAAAAAATTTCCAAAAAGAATTGGGAAGGAATTGAAATTACCAAAAAAAGAATTGTCACAAATAATTGGGTCTTAACCCTACTTTTTGAATTTTTCAAGGGCGAAATTTTGAAAATTTCGAATTTTCAAGGAATACGGATAACGAAAAGAATTGGCAAAAGAATTACTAAGGAATTGGGATTACCGAAAGACGCAACAGAAAGAATTAGTAAGGAATTGGGATTACCGAAAGACGCAACAGAAAGAATTACTAAGGAATTGGGATTACCGAAAGACGCAACAGAAAGAATTAGTAAGGAATTGGAATTAGCAAAAAGAATTTCAAAAAGAATTACCTAGAATTAGGATTATCAACAAATGGAATTATACAACACTGATGTAAATATCGGGATTTACCACATTTTTCCCTTTTAGTTTCCCCCCGAGGGTCGCTTGAGGAATCAAAAGGACGTCACAAGGGCTGCCGAGTTCAATCGCGGACTTCCGTCCCGGTGTGTCATCTTCCGATTCGGATAGACGAGCATGTAAAATGGATTTGGCTACACAGTCAAATAAAGTAAACAAACAACAGCAACAACAAGAGTTTAATTAAATTAGGGGTTAGACACAACTCGATTAAATCCCAGTTAAAATTAAAATCAATTAAAATTAATTGTGTGGGAATTAAAATGTGGGACTGACCAATTTGTTCGATGGCGTTGCGGGTGGCTCCCTGGAGAAAACAGACAAAGACGACGATCCCACGACGAATGTTGACCGGCGAATGATCCGTGTCAAATTTGAGTTCTGCACTCGTCACTTGCTGCATCACCACCCGACACATTTTCTCCTTATTTTTTAGATTATCATTGGAGGCCGTCCCACTCATTATATTTCTCTTTCAATTTAATTATAATACGATGTGATTATGATTGTGGTATATATATATAAATATTAAATATTTAAATCTTGATCTGTGCGGACTGTCGTTAAAAATTTAATTGGGATTAATTCGCATTTAATTTATTTAATTTATTTACGTTGACTTTGACTAGATCTCTCAATTTGCTTCTTTCTCTGTGTAATGTTGTCGTTTGTCGTTTGTCGTCTGTCGGGTTTCAGCTCTTGATTCTTCTCCACAATTCTCTCTGTGCTTCTATGTATATTGTTGATGTTGTTTTTGTTATTGTTGATTTTTCTGGCGAAACAATTCCGTTACCATTGACCTTGATGAATCCAGCAGAGAATTTAAATTAATTTAGTGTATTACAATTTAATTGCATAAGGTATTTAAATATATATATATATACTAGTTTTGGATATTTATTGGATTTCCTATATATAGTGGAGTTAGATTTAAATCCCGTGTGTTTAATTTCCTAATCAATTTCATACTTGTACTGGTTGGAAATTCCTATTTTTCATTCTAAACAATTAAATGTGGAGGAGCTTTAATGGAATTAAAGTGACGGTTGAAAATCGTATAAGTTGTGATTTGAATTCTATTACATGGGAATTTCACATTGTGCTGTCCTCGGTATTATATAATAAGAGAGATGTGGATTTTCCTACTTGGATTTAATCTGAACTTTGGGTTCATAATTATATAAATGACAACACTAGTTAATTGGCAATTTTTTAATTGGCATCATAACATCATGTTTAATTATATTGTAAGTTTTGTGAATCTCACCTTTCCATTTTCTGATACACTACCGGCCAAATTCCATTAGAGTATATATATATTAAGAATTGTCCAGCTGCTTATTTGTTGAAGGGAAAAGTATGATGGACAGTGCAGAATTGGATGAAAATCCACAGGAATCAATTTCAATCCTCAAGGAATGCAACAAAATTATTTTAATTGGACTAGCTATTTAATTTCCTTAAGAAAACTCGAAAGAAAGGAGAGAGAAAATTGTGGAAAAGACAGAGAAAAGAATAGATATACTAGACATAGATACGACACACAAGCATTTGTACGGGATCACTTTTGGGATTTGTAGAAAAAGAATGATTAACTGTTGTACTACGTCCAGGTGGGGTGTATACAAAACGTCCACGAAAAATGACGTCATTTGGAGTTAACCAATTAGAAAAAAATCCGTATAGAGAATAGATGAGGGGCCCTCGATACAGACGTAATTTTCCATTGTGGAGTGTAAGAAAGAAGAAATAAATAGGAAAGTTGGCTCCGCCTTCAGCTACACCCTTTTGCGAACGAGGATTACTTTCATGTATGCAAGGTTAAATGGAGCATTGAATTTGAGTGGCAATTATTTATTTATTTAAGAGTTAAATAAATTTTGTGATTGGGCAGTTTCTAACTTTTCTACTGGCTGAACTATTTCCAAGTACTGTGGAAAATTTCAGAAGGACATTGCAACTCTAATCTAAGCAAATTTTTTTTCTATGGAAAAATCATTTAATTCTTTAAATAAATTCAATCCTTCAAAACGCTCTCTCACCAGGGTGTTTGTGTCGAGTCCTTTACTCTAAACGGGAGCCCTGCATTACAGCTTTTTTCGTTCTTTCAATTCTCTCAGTGGCTAGCGGTCAATTTTGAATCTTCCAATAGCCGAAAAATCCCCAAAATCGCATTGTGCGACTTTTTTTTCATGGATCTGCACTCTTACATTACCCCACCTGGACCTAGTACAGAGCATATGTACGCTGAAGCTCAAAAGTGGAAAATTGAGACTCAACGTAAAAGATGTGAAGAGTCGTGTCTATGTTTAGTATATCTATTGAGAAAAGATTTAAATTTGAAAGCGAAACTTCGCATATATTCTGCCTCTCTTTTTTTCCCGTTTCATTTCATGTGGAAAATCTTGACTTTCTTGACTGTGTATCTTGAGCTCTTGTTATTCCATTATAGGTAGTTGTTATATTTATTAAATGTGATTTAAATGATAAAATGTGAAGCTGAAAACCCCCATTTAATCTGTGTATTCACACGGAAATTCGAAATGACTAATTAAATGCAAAGTATATTTGTAGCTCTTTTATTTTATGTGGGACAGTGTTGTATAATTCCACTTTTTGGTAATCCTAATTCTAGGTATTTCTTTTTTAAATTCTTTTTGCTAATTCCAATTCCTTACTAATCCCTCTGCCGCTTCCTTTGGTAATCCGAATTCCTTGATAATTCAAAAAATAGGGGTAATACCCAATTGTTTTCTTCTATTCTTTTGGATAATTCTTTTTTTGGTAATTCAATTCCCTACCAATTCTTTTTGGTAATTCCAATTCCTTAGTAATTCTTCCTACCGATGCTTTTGGTAATTCTAATTCTAGGTAATTCTAATTCTAGGTAATTCTAAGTAATACCTAATTCTGGAATCGATTCCAAAAGAATTACCAAAAGAATTATACAAAACTGATGCGGGAAGTTGAGGTGAATTCAGTGTTGTATAATACCACTTTTTGGTAATACTAAATTAGTACCTTACTAATTATTTTAGGAATTCTTTTGCTCATACCAATACCTTATTAATACTTTTAGTTAATACTTTTGGTATAATTCCAATACCAATTCTAATGCCAAAATTTCAAAATTCGTGCCCAAAAAACAGACCCCAAAATTCAAAAAATGACAATTCCTGAACGAATTCTCAATTCCTTTTGCTATTGCCAATTCCAATTTCTTAGTCATTTGTTTTGGAATTTTTTTGCTAATACTAATACCTTGTAATACTTTTGCAACAATTATTTGCCAATACCAATAATACCTTAGTAATACTTGCTGTCCATTCTTTTGGTAATACTAATACTAGGTAATTCTTAGTAATACCAGTATCCGATACCAAAGTATTACTAAAAGGCATTATACACCACTGGTCGAATTCTTCAAAGCCCGGTGGAGGAAAGAATTCGAATTTGAATTCCAAATCTTTTCTCTCTTCTTTTTTATTACAACTTTCAGCCTTTTATTAATTTTCACTTTTGTTTTTCATGAATGGAAATGAAGTTGAGAATGTAATTTAAATTATTTTATTGTATTCCCCGAGGATTCATAAGCTATGCGGATTACTTTCCAATTCTGTTCATTCCACTGTGCTCTTTTCCCCTATAACAACTTACAATTTAACGACTCTCAATTTGACATATTCGACTGGAATTCAACTTGAACGAGGAAATTGGTGACAAAATATTACATACCAATTTAATTTAATTGCCCTTCCATTACTCGGGGATTTCAAGTGGTCGAATGGAAATATAAAAAGCAATGGTATATATCATGCGATTAAATTGTGTGAACGTCACATTTGGAATGACGATCGAATAACTTCCACACTTTCATTCTATATGATGGAATTTCCACACCACAAAACACACGTACAAATTATTTTCCATTTTATCAGCAGCGCGGCTCAGCTTCACCACGTAGTTGAATTGATATAAGTACTGGGTTTTTTTAATTATTCGATCTGTATATAGAAATCGGTAGAGAGAATGCAGTCGAAAGAGTTGAAGCTTTTGGAATTTGACTATAACGAGGAGTTTGGTGGATACAAAGAAAGGCCAAGCGGAAAATCTCAATCTGAACTATCCCTATTGAAATTTACAGCGAACCTCGTAAATTCCTCGACGGACATTGCCGTGAGAAAAATCAGTTCCTTCCGGTTCCATTTCCTCTTTCCCTTCAAAGAATCCGCGGATATGCTAAATTTCCTCGCTCTGTACGGCCACTCCGTTCAAAATATCAGTTTGGAATTAGTCAGCAGCAAAAGCAATGCTGAGAATGACATTGTCATTGATGGCGACGATATCATCTTCAGGAAATTGTTGATTTTGCTCAATGTCCAAATGCCCCACCTGCACCAGTTAACCCTGGACTGGAACTTGACGCAATTAAAGTCAACTTTAATTGGTCCATCCTCACTTGGTCACCTGCCAGAGCTCAAAACACTGTTAGTCACTGGCAAACCCGGACCAGAATCAAATGGAGTTGTTGCGAATATTTTAATCGCGGCCCCGAATTTGGAGGTTTGCCGCCAAAGTTCTCAGAGTGCGCATTTCCTTGAGAATCTTGGATTATTTGCGGATTTGGGGAAAATCGGACTAATTCAAGATGTCCGAATTCAGCCGACAATTGAGGCCATTGAAATCCTGGAAAAGATGACGGACTCTTCAACTCCTTGGCGGATTAAAAAACTGGATTTGAATCTGGAACCCGCGCGAGATTTGAATGCGCTAGCAGATGGTCAGAAGGATCAATTTATGGCCAGAGTGACGGCTGTCGTGAGTCAAATGCTGGAGCTAAATAAAGAAAGCCTGGAAATCCTGGAGCTGTCCGAGCCACTTGGACTTTTCCCTCAGTTGAAAATTCCCAATTTGCCCCAACTGACTAAACTCCAGTTGGGGAATTGGAATCGGATTCTAAAAGCGGTTTTCCCCGCCGGGGATGATTTTCAAATCCAGAGGACTTTTCCTAATTTAAATCAAGTCATTTCCTGGCTGGATTTGGGGACAGAACAGGAAAACTGGGACGTTTTCTTCCCTCTCAAGAACACAGACGACAAGGAAATAATTCACCCGGGTGTGAGGAATTTGAAGTTTCCCGGTGCTTTATTTTCCATCACATCAGATCCTTTCCAGCGATTCTCTGTCATGTTCCCGAATTGCTCGAGTCTCTCCATACTGGATATTAACAATTTCCTCATTGTTGGGCCAAGGATTTGGGAGTTTTTCCAGGGCATTGAGACTCTGGAACTCCGGATTTATTGCCGGTTTCATTTTGGTCACGTGTTGGACTCGGTTTTCACTGGGTTTTCCCCGGAAAATTGTGCGAGATTGATGGAGGAGCCTTTGGAGGAACTCTGCCTCTACTCGGACTCTGAAATTGAAAGTTGGCGCCAAAATAGATCAATCCTTGACCTTAAGCGTAAGTCATCAGCTGAATATGTTTTTCATTCATTTTTGTCAACGGGTTTTTTTCTTTGGGAATTTCCGTCTTTTCTTTATTTAATTGTATATGAATTTGTCTGTTATTTTGTCCAAAACTATATAGATTTGAAAAACCTATGGATTGAATTGTTCTACCGGACTCCCGCGCTGGAAGGACCGAAAGCAAGACTGACCCACGTGACAGGACTCTTCGCCTTTCGCCCCATGACTGAACGGCAAGAGCTCCAAGTGAAGATGACCGTGAATAGTAACAGCTCGGATCCGCTAGAAGGTGGTTTTTAACTTAAATTAAATTAATTCTCACCATTTTAATCAATATCTATACAATGATAATTCAATATTTCCACAACCCATCGACTATATTTTGATGTTTTATTATATATAGACGTGATCGCGAATTTGACTTCATCCTTGTCTCCATTTCTTCACTCAGTTCGTCTCGGAACACATCTTTAGACTTTCAATCTGTTTAAACGTTTTTTCCGTGAGAAAATTTCCCGCCATGGATTTTTTCCTTGTCTTCAGTGGCACGTCGTCTTTTCTGGGACTTCTGAAGCGACGTCATAATTATAATACATAATATATAATATATTTACGTATGAAGTTGTGGAACTATATATATATGAAGTTGTCGATGGATAAACAAACCACACATACTATACTTTCTAGAAGTCGAGATATTCGAGTTTTCCTTTTTGGCCACTTTGGCGTCACGGCGTTTCTCGATGATTTTGTAATTCAAAATTCAAAAGAAATAAATCATCATATATTTATATTTTGTTTGAATTTATAACTAAACTTTGTAAATTAATTAAAAATATTTACACACTTCTAATTTTTGCATAAAATAGCCCATGTTTTTCTATATACATATTAATATGCAAAAAAGTGAAGAGTATTAGTATATGTTTTGTTTATCCATTGCATCCACACAGCACACACACAACTTCATATATTTTCCCGTATATTCTTTATAGATTGTCCTTGTGGAATAAGGCGGGTCTCACTCTCACTCATAATATTTCCATTCAATATATATTTAATTATATAATAATATGCCTTTCTTTCCTTCTTTCCTTTTCGATAATATATGTATACCTTTATAGAGAAACAAGAAAAAATTGCCATTCCATTTATTGAATTACAGTGCTGGAATCTCCGTCTTTTGCTTAATTCATTGATTAGCAATAGCAAATAGGAAATACAAATCAGTAAGTATTAGTCTGAACTAATATGTACTATATAAAAAACATACAAGGAAATGTACTCCTTTTCCGTGTAATTATATAGACAATGCCAATGAGGAAAACTCTCACCGCTCAATGAGAGTTTGACATTCAACAAAAATGTATTAAATCCCATTAATAATTCTATACGTATACACTCGTCATTAGTCATTATGTATGTGTGATTCATACACACTTGTAATTTCATTAAAAGATTTGCCCCACATTATTATCTGTATTTATCGTCAAAAGAAACAAAAAGTGCAAGCGATACATTGTTTAAGCATTCAATGAATAAAAATCCATCAAAATATGGTCTATAGTTGTGTGTAATGGGCTGGAATTTGGCATTCCACAAGGAAAACTGCCTTTAACTGTATATCAACATTGGCCAGTTTTAAAAAAAACTGTGACATTTTTATAAGCGAGTAAAGTGCACTTGCACTTTCTACAATGCATGTCTGTCATGAAATCGAAAGCACATATTAATATAAGGGAGAGGCAGGCAAAAATCACCCCAACTTGTTTTCCCTGTAGCGCGAGTTGTATTTGACAGATCAAAATTTTGAATCGATGTAACAAAACTTTGATTCAATGCCGATGGAGATCTGATGAATGCCTTTCCATTAATTTACCAATAATTATCAACGTAA
>JAIUND010001974.1:0-27483 GCA_034699125.1 Gisinianus flammeolus | reverse complement strand
CCCTTAAAATCAGCTAAAGGGGAATCCGGATATAAGGACCGAGATTTGATGGTCCCTTCAGTTCCCTTTTAAACGAACTTTACTGTAGTTCTAAATACAACATACAATTGTAAACTACTAACTGGCTACTCTTCCATGTATTGTATAAGAAAACATGTACTATAGTGCTAATAAGAATGTGTAATGCTTGTTTTTCCATATACAGTTGACAAATAACATGGCAGTTTGTTTGGTCTACCTTGGAAAAGTCAAAGAGGCATTAGGATTGATGGAGTCGACAGTGAAACAGAATACACCACAGCTACTACAAGAAAATGTTATTTTAAATTTAAGTACTATTTATGAATTAGAAAATTCTGATGGAAGTAAGAAAAATTCACTACTACGGCTGATTAGTGAGTATAAAGGCGATGGCATTAACCTGGCTAGCCTGAAAATGCCAAATTTAGTATGAACATACATATGTTTGTCAACTGCCCATGAATGACATTTTATTTTGCCATCATTTCATGCCACATTTAATTAAAATGTGATTTCATTATTATACTTCCCGACAAACCATTGTATCCAACGAGCATTTTAAAAATACGTGCTACCTACCTCATGTATACCAACTAATACATTTCACTCGTGTGGATAAAATATAAAATATTGATTAATATTGAGAGAATAATATTTACCATGCAGGGAAATATTCACACCAGTATATACAAACTAAGTAAATATATAATCTAGTTATTTCAATAATTGTGTAGTAGGCAGATATTTATTTACAAGCGAACGTAAATATTTATTTTAATAACATTATTATTTATATGTATAAATCTGTCTTACATAATATAATATACATTTATACATACATGTTATTGTATGTATAGATTTTGGATTTTATTAAAATGTTCCTACATTGATATATCCGACAACATGTACAGATTTACTTTTTTCTCTACATTTAAGTAAACAACAAAAAAATACCACAGTACTGTGCACATACATATGAAGATTATATACGTAGGGAAACGTCTGTTCATCAACGTTTTTGTTGTCTTTTAAAACAACTGGTTATAACTTGAGACCTTGTAGATTAGCTTTCATGTTCAATCTAACTTTCTCCTGGCGTTTCTTTTCGTCCTTAAAAGCACCAGTATTGGCTTTTCTTTCTATCCGTCGCTCCTATACAAATTTTTTAGAAAACATTATTAATATTAAATAGAGAAGTCAGTTTGTTTGTTCACTACATGACATTCATTACATTTAAGATTGAATGTAAACAAAGCGTACCCGTCGAATTTCCTTGACCAATTTCTTCCTCTCAAGTTTTTGTTCAGGAGTTTCGTCTTTATTTCTGATTGAGGTTACAGTAATGAGGGATCTTGTCGGACCTCCATGTTCTTCTTCGTATTTGTCATCTAAATCCTTTAAATTTGATTTTGTAAGACCTTTCCCCAAAACCCCTATTGGCATTCCAGTTTTCCCACACACTCTAATTCTCTACAATAAAAAAAACAGATTACATAATATTATACACATATAACGTTTCACCATACTGAATTCAAAATATTAGATCTTAAATAAGCCAAGTAATAATTTTTTATATACTGTACATTTGACGTTTCTTTAATTATTTTGGGTCTATTTTTTGTTGTCGAGTATGTTGATAAGATGGATTCGCAATCCCATTTTTCTTTTTCTTGTTCTTCATCGTCATCAGAGTCTATCAATGTATCATCTGAATCCTCTTGTTGACTTTGAAGAGCTAATCTTGTAATTTTGTCATTTAAAGTATCGTCCCTTTTCTGATCGTCTTCGAACTCCTGAGCAATTTTCATAAGCATATCTGATTCAGAATTTAAATGACCCTCAATTTCATCTAAATCCAATGCTCCAATTTCAATATCTTCATAGTCTTCAAACATCTATAATAAATTAAATAAAAAATAAACCACATTAGATCTCTATATTCACATGTATTCTATATAAAATAGAATCAAAGGGAAATGAAAATGCATTATATCTAACCTTTTCAAATCTATCATCAAGTAAAGTCAATTGCTCATTGCGACGTACAACTGAACTAGACATGGAATAATTTGTAAAATGCGATTTAGTTTCCTCCTCTGCAAATGTATATTGTGGACCTTTCAAACTACCAACAGAATCTGCAGATTCATTATCATCATCGTCTCCACTCATATTTTCTTCATCATCATCCTCTTCGTCACTACTAAATAACCCTTCTGTATCTTCAGGTTTCAACTCTCTACTTTTATCACCAGTAGCTAATTCCATGAAATTGTCCTCCAATTCATTACTTGGATCATTATAGTCAAAATCATCTTCTAATGCAGCTATGACATCTGGATCTAAATCTGGTCTCGGGCCTGAACAAATATATAATAAAAAATTATGACAATACTAATATTTATTTTTTTATTTTTTTAAAAAAAACCCTTCTCATGATACCATTACGTTACAAGAAGTAAAAATTTGTACCATGGATAGGAGCAGCTTTGTTTAAAAGTCCAACTTTTTCTTCATATTCGGATTGGAAAACTGATGATGGAAGTTTCAATTTGAAATCCTAAACAATAGCAATGATGTTTAAGTTATAAATTATAACTTCTAATGGATATACATATCTATACGCAAAAAAATACATGGATTATGCTTTGATTTTGATTACATACCTTCTGGGTCGTGGTCCCTGGGTCTGTACTATCTGGTTTTCTTTCTGGAGCACTCAATCTCTCACACACATCCCATGCCATACTCGAGACTTCCTTTGAATCTTTAAGATGTTGAAGGTAATCATAGCCATCATCAAAATATATTCCATACTCTAACTGTTCATCTTTCCGCTTTGCAGGATCCGCCTTGATTACAAATACACTTATTGAATAACTATGATGAAAACATAAGCTTCTATAATATATGATCTTTATAGGCATGAATTTACCTTATCCATATTACGTTTACTACTACTCGGCATTGTTGTTGACGAAGCCGGCATTTGATCCATTGGGATCAAAACTCTTTGTGGCGCATTTTCATCCGCTGCCAGAGGATCCTGTTGTGACCGATGACCCAGGTAAAATGTGACGGCATTTTTCTTCTCAATAAACTTTTTCTTTTTCCCAGGCTACAAGTTCACAAAGAAGACAAATAACCATGATATTAGGTATGTCACAAATGAATTCCTTCACAATATCATTTTAAAAATGTAGTAGTGTTGAATATGACTTACCATCTTGGATTCCTTAAATTAAAGTGAACAATCTAACGACGATATTACAAAATCGGAAGAATTTCTGAAATTCAATTATTTCAATTTCTTTTCAAGACTGCACGTGTTGGAACATTTGAATTGGCCGCTATTTTTCAAAATAACGAATGCGACTTCAGCGCTCATGACGTCATGCACAATTTTTCAATGAAGAAGGTTAACTGCAAGCAGTAATGCAGTCCATACTTAAAGTTTCAAAGCAATAGTTAAAATTATTAAAACGTTAGTAAGTAATTATTGTGATTACGAAACAAGACGGAAAGAGAGGAAAATACTTTGGACCAGGTACGTACCGAAGTTATATTTTTGTAAAAGTGTTTTCATAAATAACTAAAAAGTATTTAAAATAATTATATTTAATAAAAACCTTGACTTTCTATATTAATTTATTTTGACTACTGATGAAATATCAAAGTACGAGGAATATGAAACTAACTTGTATTAAATAACATTAACTAAATATGTATTAGAAAATAGAATAATGAACCTTCATTGCGTCGTTCATTTTCTTGTGTAAGTGACGTTATTACGGTATCTCTTGTGACTAATTACATTTCTTTTTTTGTTTGAAGACCTATTTGAGACTTCGGTGTAACAATTTGTTACTAACAAGAGAATAAACAAATAATGTTTTTATAAATTAAGAAGGTTGATAAATATGCACAGTTAAATTGTTGGCGTACGTGGTGTTACTAATTTTAGTTACTAAGTTACTAATTTTTATTATTTATATATATATTGGACATTTTTATTATTTATATTCACACAGGTAATCAATCACTGATTAAAGCTTGCTCTTATTATCATCGTCGTCACCAAAGTCTGTCAATATGCCGAAGAATAAGGGAAAGGGAGGAAAGAATCGTAGGAGGGGAAAGAATGAGAACGAAACAGAGAAGCGTGAATTAGTATTTAAAGAAGATGGACAGGAATATGCACAGGTCACGAAAATGTTGGGGAATGGTCGACTAGAAGCAATGTGCTTTGATGGTAATTTTAATTAATTACGAAGATAAGGATCATTACGTTATTGCGTTATTATTTATTTACAATTTATTTACTTAAAATTCACTTAATTCTCCCTACACATATAGGTACCAAAAGACTGTGTCACATTCGAGGAAAGTTGAGAAAGAAAGTATGGATTAATGCTGGTGACATTATATTGGTTGTAAGTAGATGAACTCTTTTCTCTTTCTGCAAAAAAGTTTTTAGTATCGACTTAATGTTTTGAATAAACAACAATTGATGAAATTTATTAACTTGATGTTTTTCCTCCACACACAGGGTCTGAGAGATTACCAAGATACAAAAGCGGATGTAATCCTCAAGTATACACCAGATGAAGCCCGAAATCTCAAGTCGTACGGAGAATTTCCCGAGTCTGTTAAGATTTCTGAAACGGTTACCTTCGTTGATGAGGGTATGGACGACGATATTGAATTTGATGAGATGTCAGACGCTGAATCGAGCGAAGACGACATAGACAACATATAGTTAACAATCAAATTATTAACGAGTCCCCAATTAAACAAGAATCAAAAATATACATTCATTTATTCACTACTATATACGACTCTGCAAAAAGTAATTCATAAAAAAGAAAAAAAAACGAAAAGAGTAGCAACGCGACACGGTTTCAAAAGTCTTTATATTATCGTTATTACTATTAATACAAAGGTTTTAAAAAGTCGTTTTATTTACTGAAAGACCGTGTGTATATGTGCGTGTGTTTGTGAGTAAAGGCATCTTGCTAAATGCTAATCCTAAAATAAGATTGTAATAGTAATACTATTATTATTATGAAATTGTTGTTATTTGTCTACAATTTAAAATCAAAAAGAAATTTTTTTTTAAAAAAGAAATTTTTTTTTAAAAAAAACAACTATTATTATTGATACTTAGCTTCAGATTCTTAGTAATTACGTAAATAAAAAGAAATTATTATTATTTAAAAGAAAAAGATCACCCAATAAAATAAAGCCCCTTTATATTCTATCCTTTTTTCCAGATATTGTGTGTGGTTTGAGGCGTTTTAACTTTTACTATGGATTATCATATTTCGTTCAATAAACATTTAAAAACAACATCAAAAAATGTAAATTTCCGTTTTTTTCCTTTTGTTGTTGTTTCAAATTACCTATATACAATTTGAGTTGACTTGTATAATTTTATTTTTTTTATTCTTTTGATAAAGTTCATACACAATTTGCAAACAAGAATCACGTAAATAAATACTTAGATAAATACAATGTATTGAATACATGTTTAAAAAATTAAATATGCTATTGCTATAAAATAATAAAAATAAAATGATTGTTTTAACAAAAAAAATGTACACGTATAGATATGTACATATATTGAATATGACAATTCAATTACAAAGAATGTACTCTAATGAAGGATTTTATATTTTTGAGATTTTGGTACTCGGTTAACTGAAAGATCATAAATAAAAATTATAATAATTAATATTTTGTGAGTGAATAAACTGGGAATTGCGAACGTACATGAGCATGAGTCGATGGAAGTTGAGAGAGTATAGCCAAGACGACAAATTCTGGAGAAACCCAACAAAATGAATTGTATAGCTGAAGTGAGTAATAGTAATATGGTTGTAGCTTACGTACTAAAAACGTATCTTACAGTAATTTTTCTACATGTTGACTGCTTCTACTATCTATTAAAAAAGAAGGAACTCTACTCGAGGCATTTAGTTCAATAACTGTCACCATTATTAGATCCCAAATTTAATTGCGAATCAATATTTACATTGTATTTCCGCATGCTCTCTGCCCATGTACGATCGTTTTTTTATACACCACATATCAAAAATATATATTATTATTATTGCTAATCAATTACTGTTTATGATCACTTACTGACTAGACGACCATCATAGCTCAAACTTGCAAATATCCATGGATCATAAGCTGACCATTCAACGGCATAAACGGCATCTTCATGCTCTTCATATTTAGCCAATATCCCTTCTTCAAGTCTGTAAAAATTAAAGTTTCCATAATCATTATTCACGGGTATTCCCGAGAAGAAAACTGTTGAAGTATATTATATAAAATACTACAATTATCCTCATCATACGTACGGTGTAGGGGCAACTCTTTCATCTTCTTCACTGTCACTAAACAGGGTTCGTCCTTGCGGTTCAGATGAGATTGAAGGAAGAGAATGAAGAAGAACTCGAGAGTCACTCCCAGACGTCAGTACCAATTGATCATGGAAAGAATTAAAACGAACACGCCAGATCCTATATATATGTATACATTTGTTTACAGAGAATTATTACAAATTTATAGTAAGTACGAATGTTTACATTATACTCGTTAGAAAATGACTGCTTTGATGATGCTCATATTATGACACGTACCAGTGTGTATGACAATCAAGTTCCTTTAATGGTACTTTAGGATTTCTAAAATCCCAAAAACGAGCTGCACAGTCATCCCCACAAGTAGCAATGTAATACTGTTTATTTGGATTGAAATCAATATCACGAACTTGAAATTTATGAGCTTTTGGAATATTCCAGGATTCTTTCATTGTTCTCAAATCCATACCAGTTATGGATACATTTGAAATCAAAGCAAATTGATTTCCATCCAAATGAGGATTCCATTTAGCACTATACAGATTAGGGAAATCTGTGGAGGATTTCAACTGCAATTTGATTTTCAAAAAAAGAACGATCCAAACAACAAACAAAATTTATCAAAAAGTATTCAAGTAGTATAAATAGAAATAAGTAAGTAATAAATATTAATTAAATTATAGCAACGTTGACTAAACAGTAGGGGAAAACCCATCGACTGTCTTAAGCTGTCGTAAAGTCGTATAAATGTATGGCAAGGCCCTACAGCCCTTCCTTTTTTCGGCTGCAGGCCCTGCTTTTTCGACGAAAAGGAAGGGCTGTAGGGCCTTGCCATGGTAAAACTCTACATTGTTTATATTATATTACCTTATAAGAACCACCAACTAAATCCCAAATTACAAAAGAATTTTCATATGCAACGGAAATACAATCAACTCTACTTGGATGCCAGTCAAAATTTCGAACATTCTCAGCTGGAGTATCAGAGGACTCTAATGAAGAAATTAATTCTAATTCTGGTGGAGAAGTGTTATGTTGAGCATCTTCATTTGGTACTTTCCAAATTCCACATTTCATCCTACAGGAATGATCTATAAAAACAATGATATATAATATCAACATCATTCATTGTAAATACTCATTTGCATGTATAAATTATACAGTATAATAGATAATTACATTATTCAAAAAATTGTAAAAGATATTGGTCATATACCTGAAATGTCATTATGACAAATACCCAAAAGATTACTGGAAGAAGCACATTGTATTTGCCAGATTTCAGAAATTTTGGGTTTAAAAACTTTTCTAGTTATTTGATTGGAATCGTCATCAAAGTCAATTTGATGGACTTGCCCTTCGGATCTTGTTGATAGAGTTCCGACAAAAAACCGTATGGATTCTATCTCCGTTGAATAAGAGCATAAGGCACGACCCTATTGAATGAACAATCATTTTTATTTATTTTTGATGAAGTAAATATACTAATTTCATTCTTCATAAAAACAAAAAATATGTCTTTCAGAAAGATACTTTCTAAACATGCAAGTAGTATAGTTGAATGGGGTATGGTAAGAAAAGATTTTTTACCTGTGATTCCAGACCATAAATTGCAGCGGATTCCATTGTATCCCAAGTAATTAAATATAATAAGAATTACAGGTTAATATGTAATAAAATAATGGCTTAACGACATTTGAATGCATATTAATCGTAAGTTACTAGTATTCAAATGAAATGTTCTTTGAAAAAATAACGAAAGTGTATTTTTAGTTTTTACTATTTTTATTTTTTGCTGTGTCAATTTTTTTTCAAATATCCCACTCCTCCTCGCCCTACATCATTTTTTTCTCAGGAATTACAGAAATAGTGATATTGGAAATATTTACATAATTTTGAAGAAATTATTATTCATTTGGAGTGGTTCTAAATAATTTCTCATTGTTGTGGAATTTGAAGTGGGTAAGTAGAGGATCATTGTAATGATTAAACGTCAACTATGTTCTATTTATAACAGAATGATATAAAAATCTAAATATGTACATAATAAATACAATACATTATAACTCATTTGGGATTTTTCTCACGAAAAACTATATATACTTCATACTTACAATCTAAGGAATTTATTTGTTATTGTTGT
This sequence comes from Gisinianus flammeolus, assembly GCA_034699125.1. NCBI lineage: Eukaryota > Metazoa > Arthropoda > Collembola > Symphypleona > Katiannidae > Gisinianus > Gisinianus flammeolus. Next base: position 18,948 of record JAIUND010001974.1, on the reverse strand, counting down.
TTTTTGATACATTTAAGGTGTGAAAAATGTCTAGTGTAAAGCCCGTTTTGAGAGGATTTTTTGCTAGGCAAGCGAAGAGGGATTTGATTATCGCTCTTGGCCTCGGTATCACAGGTTCTCTTACTTTCAGACAATTTTATTGTGAACCGCAAAAGCAAAAATATGCTGACTACTACAAGTAAGTACACAAAAGTGGGGGAATACTATACTAATATTATAATTATTGGACTTATGTACGTCATAATGTTGTTTGTTGTTCCACTACAGGACCTACGACGCTGAAGCACATTTTCAAACAATGAGGAAAAAGGGTCTTTTGCAATCAGCTTCACCCGACGACGATGAATAGAAAATAATACTTATAAGAACGCAAGAAATATATATATATAATGAAGTAAATGAATTGAAAGAATTAGTCCAAAAACACATAGAAAAGGAAACTATTTCTAAAATGTAAAAACAAACTTATAGGTATATATATACATTGTAATATAAATATGTATTGTATTTCCCTTTTCCTTTCTCTTCGTTATAAAGATCATAATTAAAATCATCATCATATATTTGCAGACGAAATGTTTGTAAGTATATGAACCACAGTCATCAGAAAAAGCGTTCGTTATCAATAAATACATAATATTACGTACCTATACTATACAAATTCAAGTCGTCGTATGTAGAAGTTAAATGTATTTACATTCATGAAGATATTGGTGTAGTAATAATTAAAATGAATTTTAAATTATTATTACAACCATAATAAAATGTTAAAAAAAAAATAATGAAGATGTGTTTTGTTTTTAGTTTTAAAAATAATAATAATATTTTGCATCAAACTGTGTGCATATTTTTATGCTACGACTACGAGGCTTAGAAATCTAAGACTCGGCGGCTTTCTAAGGTTGAATATCCAGAATTCAATTGGAGGATGGACCTTCCCACTTCTCGCATGAAAAAAAAGAAAAGTTTGAGAAGAAATCGACTATGCTACTACTACGCAAGATTGCAAATGGTGGCTGTTGCCCAAACTCTGTTTTGTTCCACTATATACATTAAATGCACAAAATCCCCTTATGTGGTACAAGTCAAGTTACAAAAATTTCGACAAAATTTTCATCTAGTAGATTTTTTTTTAAAAAAAAATAAATTTAACCCTGTCAAAATCATCTAAATGTGGGTTAACAAGGTGTGTGATTTGTTTCTCCATTTTATTAAAATATATACGTATATTTAACTGTGTTCTCAAATGAAGGAATCGTGTGAAAAGGAATAATAATAATATTTTTGTTGTTTTGTTGTTTCTTTTTTTGAGATTTGGAGGAAAGACTTTGATAGTTTTGTTAGTTTACATGGAGTAATTATTTTGAAAATTATCATGATATCATATTATAGTGTTGTGGTGGTCTCGAAAAATATTTTAAATAGTTAAAAATTTAAGTAATAAGTAAAAAGACATGATTCATTTTGGTTTGTGTGTGTGTGTGTATGGAAAAGCGCTATATAAGTACATAATATGTATTGAATTCGGATAATATTACTTATCGTTATTTGTTTTAGTAGTGTTTCAAATTATAATTGTTATTGTTGTTTCTATACTCTCGTCCTGTATTGTTATTATTATTATTCCGTGTTTTCCTTCATAATATCCAAAAGTATAGTATTAAATATTGTGCTATGGTTCATTATCAAATTGCTAATGATATTTTATTATTGTACATGTGTGTGTTTGTATTTTTATAATGTGTCTTCTTTCTTTTTTAATTATGTATATAGAAATGGCCCCAGAAGATGAGCGGGACCTAATAGAAGCTGACTTGGTAGCTGATCTCCCTATGAGGGAAGTGACGGTAATAATAAATAAGAATAAAAATCATAATAGTTAATAATTGAATGCACACAAATTCCAAAACTATATATAATATAATGTAATACTTGGGTAAATAATGTGACGATAAATATGTAAACCTGGGACTCATATTAATTTGAATGAAGGAATGAAATTATTACAATTTGTTTTATGTATATACTTATTTCAGGTCCATACAGACAACATCTTCCACAAAGGAGACAATCTTGTTGTGCTGGTGACATGTGAAGGAAATCTTCACGATCCTGACTTTTCAGATAGGTTCCAGTCAATAGTCAGCAAATTAAAATCCCTCTTATACACCAAGAGTAAGAAAAGAGAAATACATATAATATATCTATACACATTTTTTTCAATATATATTCTAGATCTACTTTTTTTTTTTTTAAAAAAAAAACACATTGTTCTTGGAAATTCTAACGTTTATTTGTCTGTGTGAACAAAACAAATAGATAAAAAGCAACCTATTCAAGTCCGTAAAATTGAACCATGGAATTCGGTACGTTTGACGCTCAGTATTCCAAAGGAGGCAGCCCAGCGATTGAGGCTACTTGCAAGCAGCCAGCAAGGCTCAAATGTTCTTCGGCAATTGGGTATCCTCTCCGTTCAAGTCGAAGGCGACCAGGTCAGTTTGATACCTATTTGAATTTTGTATAATATTTACATATTTTTGTAGTCAATTTCTATAGATATCAATGTATTCAGTAAAAATGGCTACTATTTTTTCCACCTCTTCTTTCCTATTTGTCATTCATGTAATTTTAAATCTATTCTGTGTATAATAACATTTTATCAGGTGATCTCGTTGACGCTCGCTGGTCGCTTCAACGAGCCTCAAGAAGTGATTCTTCGCCAGAGTAATGATAACTCTGGGACTTCCCCATCAACCTCCTCGAACTCTTCATTATGTTCAACATCATCATCGTCGTCATCCTCCTTATCCTCTTCGTCATCATCATCGTTGTCATCAATTTCAATCTCCTCTGGTGGTTCTATGTCATCATCGTCAACATCAACGGTCACAGCTTCGCAAATTGTTCCCGTTGCCGGTCCTAGTGGAGTTATGGTGTCATTAGATATTCTTTCTTCATCAACTTCATCAGCGTTCCGGAGTCCGAATGTCGTGGCTCCAAGTGGAGAATCAATACCTTTCCCACCCAAAAATAATAGTTCCCTGGGACCTCGTCCTCCTTTGGGTGGACCTTTTCCTTTTGCCAGCATGACTCATGCAGCCCATACCATGCAAAGAAGTGAAACTGGTAGCACCAACACTAACAGCAACAACACAGTGATTCCTACTCCTCCTGTTGGTACTAATACTAGTAATAGTACAAACTCCAATAGTAATAGTAACAACAACAGCAACAATAATAGTAGTAGCAGTCCCCTGAGTAATAATAGTTCACCACTAGTTAATACTGCTGTGTCCACTGCTATCTCCAATCCAGTTCCAGCCATCTTACCTCTATCTGTGACAAGTGGGCCACCGCCAGTTCGAATCACTGCGACTACTACTACTTCTTCTTCTATTGTTGCTGCTGCTACAAATATTAAAGTGAACGTGAGTCCACCAACAACGCAACCCCCTTTAACTGCTCCATCATTAAGTGCGCCAGTTCGTAATAAAAACAATAATAATAATACTGTAAACTGTTCGTATGTGAATCCAAATGTGGTCTCTAAACCGCAACCTGTGCTAGTGACAGCCGTGGTCAATGTTAATAATAATAATAATAGCAATGCTAGCAGTCAAAATAGTAGTAATAATAATAATAATAATAATAATAATATTTCTTCGTCATCATCATCTTCTTCGAGTAATAATAATAACAATTCTTTCATCCCGCCGACAAATCCTCCAAACCTTTGCGTTGTTCTCAACAACAACTCCACCAACGTCAACTTTAGCAAGCCGGCTTCAGTTCTGGGCGATGCCAAATTAAATCCTAGTCAACAACACCGTCATCACCATCATCATCACCATCACCATTCAAAGCTTCAAACCGTCCTCAAGACGTCTCATTCTTCATTATCCTTGTCAAGAGGAGATAATAAAGAGTCTACACCACCACCAGGAGGTCCACAGCTTACCTCCTCTGGGAAACCAAGGCAATTTTTAATCAATCCTTTAACGGGTCATTTGGAACCCATGCCTAGTGAAAGTAGCTCTGAGAGTGAAGGTGATGAAGATGATCAAATGATTGGGAAAGGAGGAGGAGGTGGAATCAAATCTAAAAGCTCTCAACAACAATTTATCAATATTAAGTCATTATCAAGTAAAGGCAAAGACAATCCAACAGCTCTAGGATGGGATAAATTAAGTTTACCACCTCCAACACCAAAACCCATCAAAATTACATTGGATCCGTTAAAATTCAATTCAAAACTTCCCATGAATATAGCTTCAACATCTCAAGCATCATCTGTTGCGGCGGCGGCGGCAGCAACAACAGCAACTTCTCTGGCCAAAGAAAATAGTACTATTCACCATCATCATCATCAACATCATGTGAATAATACCAATCCTGTGGATAAAATTAAAAAAATCAGACTCAAGCTTGAGAAAGGAGAAGTTTCTCCAGCCTCGTACAAAATGGATGTTTCGTATGTAAAAAAGTCAGAAAAAAGCTCAGTGTCCACGGTAATGTCCTCAAGTGGTGCTTCTGCTGCTGCCTCCGCTAATACTGCTGGTGGAGGGATGGTGATAGGATTGGGAAATCCTTCAGTAATGTCATCAGCATCCTCCCCGATTGGTCCATCATCATTAGGAATGTCAAACCAATCGTCATCTTTACCACAATCTTTAGTTGATGTTGTTCCCCGGGTGCCTCCTCTACATATTTCTTTACGGGGTAAAAATGCTGCAGTTGTAGTGAGTCCCCGGCGAGATGATAGTAGTAAAGACGTTTCTAGCCTTCCTTCTTCTTCTCCTTCTGTTGTTGGGGGTGGTAGTAACTTACCGTCCAACAGCAGCAGTAGCAGTTCAAACTTGAATGAAAAAATAATTGTTAGTGTAAATCCACTTAAATCCTCCTCATCGCCATCCCCATCATCATTTTCTAGCTCTATGGCAATTAAAAGGACAAAGATTAGACTGAAGAGTAGTGATGGTGGTAGCAGTCATGAAAGTAAAAAAGTTGTTGGGAAAAATCTTATGCAGTCCCGTCCAGTACCATCAACAACATCAAATCATGAGGAACATGAAGAAGATCCCTTGAAAGCCCGGTTAAAATCTGAAGAAATTGGAAAATCATCATCTTTGTCTTCAACAACTTCTGTCTTGAATACGGAATACAGTGTTGGTCATTATCATAATAAGGGAACTTTAAATATTTTGAATATGAATAAATCTGTTTCAATCTCAGATCTCATCTCAGGAAATCCCGGTGCGATTGCAAATACTGCACATGTGAATGCAATCTCCAATCCAAATGCTAAATTGAAAAAACATCGGAGGAAATCCGAATTAGCATCATCGTCTTCGTCTCGTCCAGCTTTTATACCTTCACAATCGTTTGAGAATCGAGAACGAGAAATGAGTAGATCAACACCACCACCAAATTCTGTCACGTCGCAAGAAGCATCTCAGTTGATGAAACTCTTGTCACAATCTCAACAACAACAACTAGTTGTCAAAGAAGAAGCAATGCCAGTGGGGAACCCTTTTACTCCCTTTGCATTTTCAACAACAAGCGAAGCTTCTTTTGTTTCCTGTGATACTGTTAATAATGGCAAAGATCCTAATAAAAGTACAACTGTACTCTCATCAAATATTTCCAAATCCATTGTAGGAGCAACTACTTCAGTTCTCCCCACTACTCTTTTACTTTCTGACCAACAAGGTGAAGATAATACTCCCAAAACATCTACTATTACTGCCGAACAGAATCTGAATCAAATTAATTCTGCCTCAACCCTTCATGCGTCCGACATTCCAAAGCTTGATCAAGGTTAATAAATATTCATGTTATCTTAATTAAGGTTCACCATCGGGTCAACCCGAATTATTATGTACGCAATGTAATCAAACCAACCCGACCCGTCCGTTTGGTTACATTGCGCACATAATAACTCGGGTTGACCCGCCTTATAATTAATACAATAATCTATTATTTGTGTACTTTTTTTTGTATCCTTGTGCATACTTTTTTTTTAAATTGAATAGTTTTTTTAATTTGTATATACTTTGAATTTTGGAATAGCAAAGTTTTACGAAACTATTATAATCCAAAGTTGTGTTCATCTATCTCTTAATGCTTAATTATATGGCAATGTATATAATCAAATTTTTTGGTGGTTTTTTTTTCCCTGTAGGTTCTCAAGTGTCAAATGAGCTCGAGATTTTATCCACAGCCATTCCAGACTCCAAACTGTCCACAAGTCCCTTTAGTCCAATGTCAATAAAACCAATACCCAGTCTACTTTCTCTTCCGCTCCAAGTATCCGATAAATTTGAAAGGTCTACTACTTTGCAGCAGCAACCGTATGCCCCGCAAAATATTCTAAGCAAATCTTTAACTTCAGCAATAGAAGATAAAGTCACAACTGTTACAAACACTCTCATAAAATCAGCAATTCAGAATCAAAGTGCAATAGCTACACATTTACACTCGGACATGATGATGAAAATGAGTGAAAATAGTGATGGCAGTGATAGTAGTTGTAAAATGCAAAATCCGGAATCACATAATACTAACGTGATAATGGCAACGACGATAGCAACTCCATTGTCGTCAGTGCTGGATTTGAGGAAAATTAGTGAATCTTCGCCTCTGCTGCAGGAATCAATGAGTTCTTCAATACTTAATCAAATGCTAACAGGGAAAGAAAGTCAAGCCTTGGAAGAAAGTCAAAAGCAGCAAAATCAAACAACTAATATCATAGTCCCATTATCGATATCCAGTTCATCTCCAGGATTTTCAATGAATCAGCAAGATATCAACACTACAGTGCCATCAGCAACAACTTTGAGAGTCAGAGTACAAAGTTTACCCAAAGAGAGTAATGTAATAGATGTTGAATTGAAATCATCATATGGACCAGCTCAAAGGGCTAGTAGTTGTGGTGTTGTTGTGAATCCCTTGGAAGCACAAAGATCCCAAACAATAGATCCAACTCCAAATATTGACCTAGAAAAAGTGCAATTAAAACCCGACGAACAATTTAGTTGTCTGGATGAGAGAATAAAAATGGATGTGCACGACGAGGAAAGTTTAAGGATGAGGATAATGGGAACGCCAAAGACACAGTTGTTACAAGTACAGAATGTGCAGACAAATGAATGTCCTCCAGTCAGTAGTGGTAGTAGTAGTAACAATAATAATAAGAATGAGCCGGTGCTAGAACCTGAATTAGAATTATTAGATCACGAGTCTGATCTTGAATCGCAGAACAGTCCTGCCCCAGTCATGGCAGCACCAAATATATCTTCTTCTTCTACGAGTACTACAACTACTAGTAGCAGTAGTTGCCCTGCTACTGCTGATCCATCACCTTTACGCCTCATGGCTTTGACTCTGCCTTCAGCGTCAACTGTATCAACGCTAGGACTGGGTATAGTAAAAACAGAGGATCAAAGTTCCTCATCCGGGATTCCAGGTGAAGATTCTGGTATTGACTCGAGTAAGTGTTTTATTAAAATTAAACACGTTTGAAGTAGTAAGTAGAAGGTTATGAACATGCAGCAAGTTATTTTATTGCTTTTAAAGTTGATAACACGAAAGTATTTGATTATTTGATTATGTTTTCCTCAAACATTAATTTTCAGTGGATGCTCTGTCGGAGAAAAGCCCAAATCAAGGTGAAAGTCCTGCAAGGAAGAATGAAAATGATCATCATTTCTGTGATAATTCAGCTTCTCACTCTCATTCTCATTTGCATCATCATCATCTGAAAAATTCACCCGATCGGTCTGTGAGTGACACAGAGTCCGTACAGTCGACAATTGGATCATCATCTTCGGTTGGTGATTGTGACATTTTGACAGGAAACATTGCTGGTGTGGATGAACACATTGATCCCCAAATTGTTGAATCATCAAGAAGTGAGTCCAGTGTCCCTATATCACAGAAGTATGACGACTCTCCAAAGATTAAAAAAGAACGAGAAAGGAGTCCCAGCAAGAATCAAGTGCCTTTGTCTTCTTTACCTTCTATTCTTGCAGCCTCCTCATCGTCTTCATCAATGCCATCAATGCTCGCTACATTACCGAATCATCAAGAATTATCAACTACTCCTCTTTCATCAGCATCAAGTATCCGTCAACGTCAGGATTCATTTGATAATGAATTATTTGAAAACGATGAAAAAATGCCTAGTACAGATTTTCGTACTCAACGTAATGTTACGTCGTTGTCGTCCTCAGTCATTGCTAGTTGTGACAATAATCGTGATCCCTTTCCACTCAGTGCTCCTGTAGTAAACACTTTAGTTGACGAGTCCCAAATTAAACGTAATCCTTCCCCAAGCACTCGACAACTGTCGGAAATCTCAGAGTCGCCATCCATTAAAAGTCAGAGTAGTGATGATGTTACGAATAAAATTATTATAAACACTGTGATTGACAGTACAACGTCTTCGTCGACATCAGACAACTCTCGTCTTCATTTAGAAAAAATCTCGGATTCCCAACATTCTGGACTACCTAAAACAATTGATAGCGATGAGACACCTATAAGTGAGAAGAGGAAGATTACAATGTCGGAGACAATTGAAATTTCTGAAAATATTACTACTATTCCTCCTGTTAACATTGTCAAGCCATTGGTAATGTCAAATTTGACTACTGTAAATTCTGTTTTTGTTCATGACCATCCCAGCAGAGAGAATTTAGAGGGAAAAGATAAAGTGCCAGAAAATGTTGTAATGAGTTCATCATCCACAGCAACAACAGAAAATGCTCGCAATAAATTATTACAAAGTATTTTACTCGAAGAAAAGGTGCCATTAAATCGGCAACTCGAAGCAGCAGCATCATCAAATATTTCACAATCATTTCAACCAAAAGCAATTGAATCTTCTGTATCGTCCTTGTCATCGTCATCTGAGACAACATCATCAGAGCCGGTATCCACGGCTGTGGACTTTACAAATGCAAGTGATTTTGAAATGAGTTCAAATTCTAATATAAAAACGACAAGTGCTGCTATTGAGATTCCGAATGTTGTTGTTATACAACACTCAGTTCCCTGTGATGCGGATATATTGAGTAACACTATCAGCCCTAATCTCAGTAATACCATAGGACCAGTTGTGGGTAATTCCAAAATTGTTGTCACGTCACAAAATCCATCCAAACCTCAAAATTCCAATTTGAAAATAATTAAAAATGAGTCGTCTCTTCCACTAAATAACTCTGTGGAGTCATTGTTGAATCTGGACTCTACTACAGTTTCTCATGATAATGCAAACAGAGTCTCTTCTACTACTGACAGAATCGGGGATTCTGGGGATTTAAAGAGAAAGTTTGATGACTCTCCAGCATCATCATTATTATCAGATAGTGTGCCTAGTGTTGTTTTTAGTGTTAATGAATTAAATGTGGATAAATCAGGAGAGCATGGGATACATGATGATTTTAAACCGAGGAAGCAAGAACTGAATTTATCATGTGCTCATTTGGATAAAAGTACAGGGCATTCTATTTCCGTTTCCGAGGACCATACGATTTCTGATGGAAAATCAAATATCGATAACGTCGTCGTAAACAAATGCCAAGAAAATACTTCATCTGATTCAAGTGTCAAGAGAAATGCTGATGAAACAGCAACTTCACTTGTTCCCCTTCCACCAGTCCCAATGACTGAGTATTCTCGTGAAGTGACATTAGAAAAACAAGCTTCGGTAAATACCATCAATGACAAGGACTTGGGAATGTCCGCTACTGGTTCTTGGGAACAATCAGAGTCAATTTACACAGATAAACTGAGCTATGGTTCATTAAAGATGAAGCCAAGAGAAAGCAGTGAAAAGACTAATTCTAGTGCTGTCAAAGTGGATTTAGATTCGCATTTGGTAGCAGTGTCAACTGAGGATCAACTTAAATCATTGGAAATGAAAATAGTAACAGTGCCAACAACAACAGCGACAACACCAGGTGTAGCTACAAAAGTAGAAATTACCGGAAATGTCCCTGTTTCTACTTCTTTCCAAGAGACAATAGCAGCAGTCCCAGTGTCCGTCGTAGTTACATCTGAAAAGGAGCTGCCTGGATTGGGATCTCTGGACAAAATTACAGGCTCCACCGCTTCTACTATTCTGGAAATACCTAAATCTACAATCAATCTAGAATCATCAAAGGAAATTCAATTGAAAACTAAAGTAGATGCATCAACATCAATGAGAAGTCAACCCTCGAATCCAACTTCCACAGCCATTGTACACCCGTCTAAATCATCCATTTATGTGAACTTGAATTCACAGGAGAACAAAGAAAAGCCTTTCGTCTACTCAGCTCAAAATAGTAATTCACCAACGGTAGCACAGTCACAAATTGATACTGTATGTGAAGATTTGAGATTAGCGGATAGTAATGAGGAGTCTGAATTAAAATCATCACATAGTAGAAAAGAATTGCCTCTACCTGTTCTTGTACCCGCTCCAACCGGAGCCAGAGAATCTCAACCAAAAACGTTCAATGTTTATGGTAAACTACAAATGCCAATAATTACACCTATGCTCAAAATGTGTACATCTTCCGAATTTTCAGATTCATCAGATCCTACCATAATTCAAAATTCAGCAAAAGGAAATAACAAAAATCTTACGGATAAAACATCGTCACCACCACCTTCTATTGGTCCACCCATTCTGTCACCAATATCTCTTCGACCCAATTTTCAACAACAATTACCAATAGATCAACAGCAGCAGCAGCAAAATATTATTAATCGTCAAGCAATTGAAATTTCCTTACCACCAAAAAGCGAAGTAAAGCCAAATGTAAATGCTTTACGAGGAGTCGTTCCAAATGTAGTTCAAAAGGTTAAGGCTCCTACCATAAGTTTAAGTAATAAAATACCAGCGATTGCCGTCTCTGCTTCTCAATGTCATCCTGTCTCAAAAACTTCATCGATCTCTGTTGCCCCCATACCTGGTGGCTCAAGCTTAGTTAGTACACCCGGAGCTCCCACTGTGTTTGCTATTCATCCAAATCTATCTCATCAGTACCATCATCACCATCAGTCAGCTATCACAGTCCTTCCTAGTGGTCACAAAATGGTTCCCATAAAACTTGTCACCATTCCAAAACAACAACAAAATCAAACTCAGATTCCATCAATGGTTGCTACAAATCGATCATCTCCAACTATTATTGAGACTGTGAATATTGTGACAGCGACTTCTCGATCTTCCTCACCAAATGCCACTGCTAAACCAAAAGCTGTGGTGCATGGGAATCCTGTACAAACTTCTCCGTTAAATTTGAGCTCAATGTCTGGTGGAAATTTACACTTGGTCCCCATCTCAGTCTCTTCGGCTGTTGCTACTGGAACCTCGACAAATCCTGTCAAAGTCCTTGTATCCTCACCAATGAAAATGCAACAAAACCTATTGCAGTCTATGATGGTCAAAGGCCAAATCGTGATGACAAATCAAAATCCAACACATTCAACAACAATTCGTGTTGTTCGGCCGCCGCCGGTCATGACCACTCAAGAAACTCTTACACCGCCAAAATTAGAACCAATAACTACTTCTACTCCATTGGAAAATGTAGATTCCAGCCAAGTTCCCAAGTTGGACAGTGCAGCAGCAACACCTACAGAAGCAAATTCGATTTATGGGCATGTTGATGGTGTTCAAGTCATTGAAACGGAGGATTCCAATGAAGATGAATTATTTCCATTTGAAGCGGATATTATCCATGATGAAAAAGATCTAGCAGATGTCTTGGCTGATGAAAATGTGACAGTTACAGAAAATGGAATTGGCTTGGACACTTTGGATGGTCCTTATGATTTAACCAAGACAACTTCTAATACAATTTCTAGTACTACTAATCATTCAAATTCACCGGATTATCATAATTTTCCAACATTACGTGATGAAACTCAAAATTCTAATAATAATAATAATGGTGGAACAAATTTGAAAGAAAGTAGTAGTTCTTCCTCTACCACCACAGATGTGGAACTTGATAAGGTTGATTCACCAATACCAGCAATGAGAGCATCTTCTCCTCTCTATACTTATTCAAATCGTTCTACAAGAAATTCCCATTCTACGTCAAGAAGTCCATCACCACCAGACGTTCACGGGGAAGATCAAGAAATCATAGACTGTCTCTCCAGATCCCCTTCCCAACCAAAGTTGAGTCCTCAGAATAAACCGCATATGGATAGTGACAATGATTACGGAAGTCCTATAAAACCAGAGTTACATCATCCTGACCATACATACGTAGTTGGTCGTTCAAGAAATGAAAATTCCTCCGCACCTCAACTTGAACAACTGTCTATTGAAATCCCAACGCCTGTGGATTTGATGTCTTCTATGAGTCCCGCGACAACGGAAGAGAATAGGAAATCAACTAGAAGCACTCGATCAAATACCCGACTTGTTAGTCCTGACATAACAGCTTTTAGTAAGTACAATTATTCATTTCGAAGTTTTTTGATGTGTCTTTGTACAAGTTAGTTTTTTTCGCCCGTTTGTGTCTAAAAATAAGGATTAACATGATAAATAATAATATTTATAAGACTATTATGCTCGTTTAAATTTTGTTTATTCATATTGGGTTTTATTATTGCAATTTTTCAACAGGGAGTGATACACCAAAACCAACAAAATTCACATCTAAACCAGATACCCTTTTACTAAGAAATAGTCCGAAACCTAGTCCAACGGGTAGTATAAAAACTCATAGCCCAGGAGTAGGAGGAATTCAACCATCTACTTCAACTCGATCAAGTCCAATTCCATCTCAGCTCAATGTTAATTTGAATTCCTGTGGCATACATACAATGACTGGAAGAAATTCTCCAAACATGATATCATCGTCGATTGGAGCACGGGGAACAGCTTTCACTAACAAAAGGAAACGTCAAGAATCGGATAGTAGTAGTGCATCCAAAGATGAAAATTCTGAAGAAAATAAAGCAGATGTTGATCTTAATTCGCGACCAGGGAAAAGGCGATGCTCTGAAAATGCAGCAGAGCTCATTAAAGGTAATAGTGTGACAATCGTTTAAGTTTTACTCAAAAAAAGACTCATTATTAATGAATAATGTATTATTGACTGTTTTTTGTAATTTCTACTAATTTCTTACTTTATATAAATTTCTCCTTATCTTCAACAGCTTGTATCGGAGTAGAAGATACACCAAAACGAAATACATCTCTGATTAAAAAATTGGAACAACAAGAAATCAAAAATAAGGATGCAGCAAGTGGGAAGGGCAAGAAACCAATTACAAGTAAGTACATTTTAATTTTGATATAACTTTTCATGAAATCATTGTCTCCGAATGATGTCTTATAACTCAAAACTTATGAGTCGCATTTATACATTTTATTCAATTCGTTGTGCCATAAATTTGTTAATCTATAAATGGAGTTGATTTGAAATTAATATAACAATGAAAATTCGTTTCTATAACTCTAGTGTCCGTAGTGGTTGAAGAAAACGAAGAAGATTTAGAGACAGTGGATCTTTTAAATCGTGGTAGAGGTGGCCGATCTAGTCGTGGTTCTTCTGAAGATAGATCTTCAAGTAGAGGAAGTAGTGTTCATCGAAATACTGTAACATGTGGAAAAGTTAAAGAAGATGAACATAAAGATGTCAAGTGAGTTTTGGAATGACGTTAGCATTTTAAAATAATGAGTTGTTGGGATCAATTCTTGAGTAGTCGTGATTAAATAATACTTAATTTACCATTAATTTCTTTTGTGCAGAACCAATAGTCGAGTTAATAACCGTACCGTTGGTTCAAAAGAAGTGACAAGTAAAACCAAGATATCTGGAAGAGATAGCCCAAATTCAATTAAGAAGGAAGAAAAGTCGGGAGTTGGGAGAAGGTCAAATCGGAATGCACCGACAAAAGAAAAATCGACTCTTGCCAAAACAAGGACAAATATTAGAAAAGAACCTATGATGACTGGAGGGACGGAGAAAGCGTCTACACCATCGACAAGCCCAGAAAATGGAAATCCTAGACGAAAAACTAGAAGTAGTGTGGCAGGTACATGAAAGAATTTTGAAAATTCTGGCCTTGTAATTAGTATTTTGTTTTTACTATATTAGTACATGCTACATAGTATTTATTACTATTAAAGTAATAGTAAACGTTTACAATGTGAATTTTTGTTAAAACTTATCAGGAGTCATCAAAACTTTTTTCTTTTTTGCTTTTTTAATAGTTGGAATGTCGGATTCGAGTATGCCGTCATTCAAACGCCGAAGGGTTTCAAAAGATGCAAAGAGCTAGTATAAAAAATCTCTTATGTTACCAAGCTGTAAGTTAACTCTGATTTTGTCCGCTCCTAGTAAACTGATTGAGGAAGTGTGAGTGTGAAAGATAGCTCGTCTGGGACAATTCTCAAGCATCAAGAACAAGTTTGCGAGAAGCAACAAGATTTTATTCCATCAACTTATGTATCTTCAAGGTTCTTGCGGATCGGAAAAAATCACCAAAATAGGAAAACAAGACGTATGACAAAAAAAAAGTTACGTGAAGACTACACGTAGTGGAACTACCAATGCTGAAAGTGTACATGTGTGTGTAATTGAAAGTCGTGATGCCGAGGTAATTAATCCTGTAAAAACGTACATTCGGGACAAAATACTTAGTCCGAGTGAAGTCTGTAGTATATTAATCTGTCAGGAGCAGTGTTGTAGTGGTGGGTGGTGCAATGAGTTCTTAGAAAAGTGTGTAGGAAACTTTGAAATCGAGCTTTATTCGTAAATGATAAATTGAATTGTACTTTAAGTACGCAATAATAATGAAGTATCCCGAGAATACTTTTCCGTGTACCTACAAACAAAGCAGCCTCAAATATTGAAAATATTGGATGAATTTAAAAGTAGCAAAAATAATTTCCAAACCAAGTTTTTTTCACTTGTATTATAATCTATCTATTACAAACTTGGTTAATTTTACGTAGAAAAATTATGACAAAACGTGACACAATGCATTCTTCAATACGGTACAATAATAATATTATTATCATGAATTATAATATTGTATTGCGGACATGTAACAGTATGTAAATCTCTCCTCGGTAGGAATGTTGACACAAGAGTACTTTTAAGAAGAAATATCGATTGCAGTAACATTTTAAAACTAAACTAAAAAGAATCGCAAGGACATGTAGGAGAAAGAAAATGTTTAAATAACAAAATTAATTATTATCACATGGTAAAACCAAAAATACCTTGCTTAGCATTAAAATTGACAAATAAGTGATCCCTCTAAGCCTTATAACATTAGTGTTCGTATTTAACTTGAATAGAACCAACATATTGAGGTTATATTTCATTATAATGTAATTAGGGTCGATAAAAATTATGATGTTCACGATCATTATTCAAATATTGAGTACTTTTAAAGAAATGTTTTTTCACGATAGGTAAATAAGATTTAGTATGTTACCGAAACAAACTTTAGGTTTTCACGGTTATTCAATTATGCATTTTATATTCCTTTGTATTTTTCAACAGCAGGTGCAATTGCTGTGTAAATCGTAATATACATACTTCGTTCTCATGATGATAATTATTACTATGCATGTACATGTGAAGGATGTTAGGACCTTATGAATGAATGCAAGGAAAATTTCGTCTTTTTAATACTCTATTCTGCGTAATACTTCTAACTTCATACCGAAAAGTATCCTTTGAAACACATTAATTATCTTAACTTTTTAAAATGCCATCCGTTTTGGTATTATTAATTTGGAATGCGAAATGTACTTCTTTTTCTTGGAATTTGGACAATAAATGGAGACAGACAATTAGAGCAGGAGAACGGAATTCATAATTATACAATCACAGAGTAGAAGGACTTTCTTTCACAATGGAAAACTTGTAATATTGTTAAAAAACTTCGAGTGTTATTTTATGTGACGAATAATTTTAGTATGTCTTCTTCACCACTACTGTATAAAATTGTAATTATTATGAACGTATGCACGTTATTCATACATGCAACTAGTTTTTCTTTCTCCGTACGCTATCACATATTGACGTAGATGGGAGAGCTCACTAATGCGATTATCTAAGGAATAATGCAGAAAACTTGTATTATTATATTGAATTATATTCATTCTAGATTACAAACTTGTCAAGTAGAGAGATCATTCGCAATTCTCGTATTACTTTCACCCTGCAATTTTTTCTTTTTTCTCTTTACAGCTCGATTAGTTACTGCAATTAAAAATAGATTCATTATCATTCATTATGAATGATACACAATGTTTTAAAAAAATTGAAATAGGTAGTCATTTAATTACACGAAGTAAGTATAACATAATCTAATATGTTATTTTCTATAGACAAACCAAGCGAATAAGAGAGTGATAGTCTTTGTTTGATGGCTAATTCTTACTTAAAATTATATGTTTCATGTTATATGTCTAATATAATTGAGACCACATTAAATTATTTTGCACGTTTCTTTCTGATAATAACGGAAAATAACAGTGAATAATGTTTAAAAGGCATTCGAGTTTAATTTTAATAATGATAAAATTAGAAATGATAATAAATAAAGATATTTAATCTATGCATAGGATTTGTTTGATACGTAAAACTTGGCATGTACATAATATGATGAACGTAGGTTTAAAATCTTGATGAAAAATACTATTATTATTGTTGTTGTTGCTGTAAATAAACTGTACATAGTTTTTGCATGGTATACCTATCTTTTAGGTAAATTGAAAATGAATGAGACACGATCATACGTCGACGAAAATTGTCGGTGACGTCGAGAAAAAATATCTATATAAATACATTTTTCATAATCATGATATATACAATAGTTTTGACTATGAAAAATAAGAAGAAAACTTACGATTCTATATATTATTTACATAACATAAGAAAATATATATAATGTATTATTATTTATTATTTAACAAAAAAAGAAATACATGTAATAACATTGACATTGTAGATTATGTCAAGTGAGAAAAAAACAGTTACATTATATTGTTGTGTATTTAATACGAAAGAATATTATGCTGACGAGTAAAGCGTTGCTTAGAATATTGTGTAAATACATACCTACAAAAACATTAGTATACACACATACAAATATATAACTAAGTTTTTGAATACGTTATAAATAAAATATAATATTATTATTACTTATACATAAATTCAGCATAGGACTGTTGTAATAATAATCATTGTAAAAATGTATATATAAAAATATAGTTATAAAAAGGTTTCTGAGAAAAAATAATTCCAGGAACTATAAAATATAATTTTGTCGACATTTCGAAGTTAAATGGATGTCAAAGAAGAAGAAAATAAACAGTCTTTTCTTCTTTGTCTCTCAAATAAAAACAAATATATATTATATATAGACGTATTGAATACCTAACTAGAGAGTACACTCATACATATATATTATATAATGCGCGTGTAAATAATAATACATAATACACGTTAACCAAAATAGAATAATTATTAAATACTACATAAAATAAATGAAAAATGTATCAAACAAGTAGTAGTATTGAAATATGCTATTTATTATATTATCATGTCGACAGATATATCTTGTAAAGCCCACTTACAATTTTGCTATATTACTTACAACAATCTTTATGATGTATATTTATGACGTCATTATTATTATTATTAAAAATAAAAGCTAAATGAAAAAAAAAAGAGTTGGACTAACGATTTGTTTTACGCATTGCGTAACGTCGTCTGCATTTTTACAGCGTTACAAAAGTAATTAGGTATCATTATGATATAGCTATAAATCTATTATCGAATAATATTATTACTTTATTATTAAATGTGTATCATAATTATTATTAAGTAAATAATACGTACTGGGAAAATTTTAAAGTTTGAATCACGTCAAAACATAATATTTAATTGAGAGTATCTATAACATTTGCTATGGTCAAAATGTAATGACGGATTAGTTAAAAACATGGAGTCTCCATTGGAGACATGTGTGTAGGAATTTTTTGATGATGCGTGAGTGCATTCTAGAAAATAATATATATTATATTCACGCATACAATTATATATTGCGTGTATGGGGAATATTATCAAAGCGTGATTGATTGATCGATGATTGGTTTTGATTTAGCATCATAAATATTATTATCGTTATTATAATATTATTACTACACTATACTACAGTATGCTATTACGATATGTTTAAGATAACAAATATAAACCAACATTATGTAATAGTTTTAGATAAATAAACTGAATCATCGTACAACAAGTTTATCATGAAATAATGAAGAAAAAAATTGTTTATACTGAAAACTTGAACATTTTTGCATAGAATTTTCATATATAGCGCGCGCGATGGATTTTCATCAGTTGTTGTTCAGGAGTTTCTCGAGCTCCCAAGTCTCAGAATTTCAGTATATATGTACTGCCATGGGGTCCAAAAGCGGATAATTTTCAATGAAATGAATATTCGATCCGGAAAAGTCTTTATATGACAATTCCCTGTGGTACATAATATAGAATCATTCAAGTACTGGACGTACTTATGCGACATTGAATTTGAGTCGAGGAACATCATTATACTATTGATTTTTTGAAGGTACCGAAATAGAAACGTGAATTAACTCGGATCTAGGACACTTCTGGGGGGGGGGGGGGGGGTTGATTGTGAAATTGTAGACCTATAGACTTTTTCTTCATATATTTGGATTTGTATTAAAAACTTGTACTTGTCAAAATTGTCAATTATTTTGTATACGGTTCTTAATCCCTCTACACACCAAAACGGCTTGAAAAAGTAAAAAAGTATTAGTAGTATATACTGTAGAATCATAACTCGAATTTACATGCGGGATGAAAAGGATTAGGATAATTTGGGTGTCATAAAAAGTCCCTCGGCGATGGTCAATCTCATTGTCAGTATCTCCTACCTTTG
>JAIUND010001973.1:0-27486 GCA_034699125.1 Gisinianus flammeolus | reverse complement strand
CTGTGGCTGAATTATTTCCAATCAACCTGCATATCTGGTAGGGAGGGCGAGTGAAGCGAGCGATCTTTAATCTGTGGTCGTTTCTCTCTGTCTTTTAACATTTTAGACGCAAAAAACGAGCATTTTCTCAAGTTGTGCATGTATGTGCGTATGTCGGCATTGTTCCATATTTATTTTACATTTCCAATCAGGAAAGCTGTGAACGAATCATTTGAATTTGAATGCTGGCTTGCACAAGGAAACAATATAGTATAAGCTAATGAAATTATGAAATGCCTTTTTTGTCTTCATTACATGACAGTTGATTCTATATTCTACGTATGTAACAGTTTGTAAATATATTATATTGTACTATGTGAACACTGAATGCATTAAATTTTCAAGTTGACTACTAAAAACTAAAGCAAACCTCGATATCGATAGGAAGTGTAAACGATATAATTTTAATGCATCTCCTGAAGTACGTTGATTTCACATTAAATTCACACGTGCAATGAAATACAGTTAAAAATTGAGGCTGAATGTGTGCGTGTACAGCAGAAGCTGCACCGCAGCTTTTGTTCATACATAATATAAACTTCACATATCGTAAAATTAAATACTTATGAATTCACATTGACAATTTTATTGTGGTTTCACTCATCAAGGACGTGTACATCATTTTGAACAAAATGATACGGATATTTCTATTTAAAACAAATGAATCGACTTTGATTTATTTAGCTACTCACTCTACGTATTTAACTACCAATTTAATCTACAAATAACTTTTGCACTTAGAGTAACGTATTACAGTAAATGAGAGTATTAGTCATTTAGGTCTCTCTCAATCTCAATCTTATATTTCTCTTTCTCCTTTCTCCACACAATCTCATTTTCCTTTTGAAATTGTCCGTGTGGAGAATTCGAGTGGACAAAAACTGTCAATAATTTAGACTACGGAAAAATGTATTTCGGACGCTGAATGCAAAAAAAAAAGAAAAAAAGGCAAGCCAACAATGAAAAATACATGTATAAACTATATAGTGAGTTGTTTTTTTTGGGGGTGTAATAAAATAAAAATATTTCTCCCTTCACGGGAAAAAAAATATTGTGATTTTTTGTCGTGGTTTGTTTTTGTATATATGTTTATGAAATGACGCTGTAAGAACATGGGACGACTCCATTATCATGCTCTGCAATGGCTCCAAATGCTCCATATGTTAAATCCACAAAATCTTCACTTGTCGGACTTGAACTTCTATCATTCACTCGAACTTGAACTGATCGCCCATTCCGTTGATTCGTAACTTGTAAAATTGTACCGAAAGGTAAATGTGGAAGGGCGGAACACGTCAAGCCATTTCCGTCAAATTGCTCCCCACTGGCAGTCCTCTCTCCCGTTGTACCCACAGTTCCGTAGTACATACATTTCGCTGTGCAAATCAAAATAAATATATAGACAATATTAATTTTTCATCGTTCAATTTGTTTCACAACTGATTCGATGAATGACTGTGAATTGAGACTTTAAGAAATTATAGAGTATAGGTAAAATTACCTCCATAGGAAATGGCGAGTTGACTACAAACTAAAATGATCAAAACGGGAAGGAATTTCATATTGAAGTTTTTGCAGGGCAATATGGTTTGCAAATATTCGAGAATTGTACAGTTAGGAGTTAAAAGTTATATATACAAAGAACAAAAAAATGTGTGGTCTAAAGTCTAAAGATTCCTTGTAAATCCTTGAAACTGGAACTTGCGAGTGACAAATTTGCAGAGATGATTTCTCTTTTTAAACATGATTCGTATCCGGACGGAAGGAAGAAATGGGAAAAAACGATGGTGGACTGATGAGAGTTGTACTTACGAGTACATAGTTGTTCAATTATCCATTTTTATATCATTAGTAGCGGTAATTACTACACAATTTTCAATTTACTATCAAAAAGATTGTGAGAAGCTAAGAGTCCACGCGCTGGACGCTCGCGTTCTTATCAGTTAAATATATAAATTTGTCATCATTCTTCCTGGAGCACATGGACATGTAATTAATGGAAAATTTTTACGCCACTTGAAATTTGTGTGTACATTGTTGTAAGGCTTGTTCGTGTGCGTGTTTTTTTGATAACACTGTGTTATGTCATGGTTAATCTTTTCCTCAACTCTTTAATATTTTTTTAATTCTATGAACTTGAAATGAGTATGCCGTTGCTTGCAGTATGGGGAATGTGGTGTGTGTGGCGTGTGGCTTTCCCTATACATAGTAAGTACATATGTATTACATACCATTCAGAAACATCAAAACACATTACATTATACAACGCACGCAATTAAAACATTATAAACAAAAATTGAACAATGTAATAAGTGTGTAAACATACGGGATTTGATAGATAACCGTGAACTTGAAAAGGAATTAGGAAAAGTACTGCCGAGAGTTCATGACAGTCCGTAATTGGTAAATATTCATTACGTATAAATTGTTTTACAACTTGACCAGATGGGAACTTGTGTTCATTTACATTATGTGATCATTAATGCAAGTCATAAACACCACTCCCGTTATCTTAACTACATGCAAATCTTAAATTATTCTTTAAATAAATTGTATTCTTTAAAAAAATGTGTGCTTGCCATTTATGCCTGTTTTAACTAATTGTAAGTCAATTACAAGCCTCATGCAGTGTCATTAACGACAACATGTATATATATCTCAAGGAAATGAATGAGTTTAAAAACCTATCCAGTATCAATTACTGGATATAGGAAACGGGAAAAACTCAAGGAATGCTTAAATAACATTCAATCATCAGTATACCTACAGATAACGTCAAATGTACTGGCTATAATCTTTCTTCTTAAATCTTGAGCTCACGATCAGATGACGTCACTTTTTCCTTCATGGTGTAATACTCACGCGGATTAATTCCGGGTAATATATTTTGAATTTTTTTCTGCAAGTTTATTTCTTCAGCCTATATATATCAAAGATATAATTTGGAAGCATATACACTTGTGGTCGAAAAAAAGCAGAGGTGGAAACCGAAAATAAAACAGTAAACCAAAAGGACTGTTTCTACAGATTAATAAAATGTTTTTTTAAATAAGATCATTAAAATAAAATAAGATAATAATAAGATGGACGACGTCATAATTAAAATAAAATGCAAATATAATTAGTAACTATTCTGGCTTATTAGCATGCAAAAGAAATGTCATAAAAAATAATGTGGAAGGAATTTTCCAAAAGATTCCGAATTTTCCGTTTTCAGGGCGGCCAACAGGAACACGAAAAAGGTCCAAATGCTCACCCTTTAAGGGGCTGTCCGTAAAAGGAATCATATTTTTGTTCCGTTTTTTGGACCTCCCCCCTCCCTTAATCATGCTCTGGTCATAAAATGTTTTGACCTCCCCCCCTTGGTGTGTCATGCATGATGTCACAAAATTTTGGACCCCCCTCAAAAGTACTTATTGATTGGCACACAGCCGGGAGGCCTCAAATCAAAAGACGACGTCGCATGCAAAAACTGTGACAATGCAATCCATACACACAGAAATATGCACGTAGTGAGAGAACGATGGCAAATTATCCTCAAAGTCTCTGAGTTTCTCACAGGTCAAAACCATGCCTATTCTTTGTTTGTCATGTGAATTTTGTCTTTGCCTCCCTTTTGGTCCATCCGAAATTCGACTCCCCCCCCCCCCCGATCCCTGGTCATGGTCTGGTCATACGACTTTTGGACCTCCCCCCCTCCCCAAAACGTATGATTCCTTTTACGGACAGCCCCTAATCTATATTTATCGAATCAGCATTTGAATCAACGCTTGAAAAGCACCTTGCCTATAAAAACAGTAATTAAATATCAAACGTCATTCATAAAGAAAACGAAGTAAACTCATTTTGTTACAATATATTTGCAACTTGACAATATACACAGTGTAGTATAGATTTTCTGTACCTATATGGAATGATTTGAAGTAAAAGTCGGATTTGATCTGTATTTGAACGTTCATTACGAATACAAGAATCTTCTATGGATGAGATTAAACCCGCCGAGATGAAACATTCCCTGATTTCATTGTACTGTATTTCATTGAGGAAGTCCAACCAAATTCGTTGATAGTCTTGCCACTCAATTGGACTCATTGCAATGGAAAACAAGTCCACTTTAAGTATAGCAGCAGCATCCAAATTATCCGTCCCTTCTAAAATCTTTACCAAATGATGGAATAAATCATTATTTTTCCCCATCAGAAGCATGAATAATTCCTGGACGGGCTCCTGATAGAATGTCTGAAAGAAATCACAACAATGGTGATAATTAGGAAAATAGCATAGGTGTTGTTTTAGTTATTTATATAGGATAAGACAGAAATTGCAAAATTATTTGAAATTAAATCGACTAACTATCAACAGTGCTTCATTCTCCGTAATAATTTTCCTGTGCAGTAACTCTTGAAGGATTGTCATGAGGTTTCTTGTGTTGTCCGTGAGGAATTCGATATTGTCTTGAAGTCTTTTCAGTTGCCAAAAGTCCATCGGTTGACATTTGAGTAGTAAATCATGATATTCGTCGTACTGTGACATGGCCAGTAATAGAATTTTATATCCTCGCTTTCTACAATCAAAAATCAAAGATTCGAGTACAGAAATATACGGGAAAGCAATGGCAATATAGCTTCATGTGGCAAAGACAAATTATTATTATTATTTTATTTATACTTTGTAGGTAAGATTCTTAATAATTTCCGCATTCGTTGTCGATTCTTTTGAGATCTCTCTATCCACTGACATTCCGTGTCCGTAATGACTCCCGTTAACAAAAGAGTGGGGCACACAAATTCGGAATTAACCACTCTCACTATGTCTGTCCAATTCGATTTTAACTTCATCCATTCTTCAATATTCATTTGAAAGTCCGCAAAATCTATTGCTAGAATCTCAGCACAATTCCGATTCAATGTTTTCCATAGTACATTCAACAGAATCAAAACAGCTCCAGTACTTTTGGTTTTCAAAATGTTCAGGATGGCCAGATTTTTCGTCAACACGGACGGCATTCTTGTCTGATTGTTTTTTTTTTTTTTTAATAATAATTGACACAAAAGTTAGTACCTATACAAAAATCTCAAATGGAATCAAAATCAAATGGACGTAATTAATTATAAAATGTTTCAAGTAAATATATATGTTTTACGATATATTCTAAATCAGAGCAAGTTAAAAGTCCAACGTCGTCCAGTTCCTCACAAACTTTATCCGTGTTCCGGATCTCTTGAGCTAAAACATCTTGAACTTCCAACAGTATCTTTTTTTCTTCAAAACTCATGGGATAACCTAAGAAAATTCAGGGTTTTCAAGTTTAATCATTAAATTCCAATTTAGAATGAATATCTAAAAACAACAAGTATATATCTGTATAGTTTAGGTTCGGAAAAATGTATACGTACAATTTTGGAAAAGCTGTTTGTGACTAGACTGAAGGGACAAAATATGGAAAAAGGCATCATAGAAATCGTCACTGCGTAATAAGAAAAATTAGATTAATTTTTGTATTTAGTATCATTCAGTCAAAGGATAAAATAGCGAAATACTATTAGTAATTAGTAATGAGCCTCTCACCGAGTGACAACTAATTTCAAGATAAATCTCATTTTCTCTTCATTACTCAACATGCCTTTACATTGTAAATGTTCCTTGTACTCGAGGAAATTTCTTGATGCTAAATAAATGGCGATTCGATCATAATTGACGTTCTCAACTAATTTAATCCAATTGAATTGAAGTAATTGAAATGAATTCCACGGGATTTGAATGTCAATTGGTTGGAATTTCAAAATGATTGAAAGATCCTCATTCCCTTGTTGTGTAGTTTGCAAGAGAGCAGTGATGAGTGCGTACATTATCTGTCCTTGTTTCCTCTGGAGTATGTTGAACAGATGCTTGGCTTGTGCTCTCGAGTCTTTATTTTTTAGTCTCTCCTGTGTGTAAATGGTAAATGAACAAAATGACTCCAAATTACTTGTCATCATATTCGTTTTACTCACACTACTGTGCAAAATTGAAAGGACTGAAAAATCTTACCAAGCGCTTTAAATCTTGATCTGTCAGTATGAAATTCCTTCTGAGTTCCACAATGATTTGATTCAATTGCTGAGCTTGAGCAATGAAGCAATCTCGATGTAATTGCATCCATTCAAATTCCTCCAAGTTCAATGGCGAACCTGTGCAAGTCATCATATGAATAAATAAATATCTGTATTGTAGGTATTTAATAGCTGTTTTGGTCAATTCTATTTTATTATGAGTTTTGAATTAGTCATTAGTCACTCTCACATTTATTTGCAACGCTCAAATAAGCTGGTTTCAGTGTGCCCAAAAAGTACAAAGTCCTCTGGAGGATGTCCAAATCTGGACACCTGTGTGAATTCAAAGGAAATCCATATAGTTTTTGTATCCCTGTTTTAATTGTAATTTGAGTGTATACTTACCGTTGGGAAAGGATGCAAATGACTTGAGCCATCCGGTCAGAATTCTCGTGGAATTCCGTGAGAATCCAATCCTTTTCTAATGTAGACAGGTTTTTCTGCTTGGTCATACAATTTGAGAACTCTTCAAAATCTACTACATTTATCAGTTCATCGAATAAATCCAGTATGATTTTTTCCCAATTCAAACTCCCAATTAAAATACTGTCCGGGTCGATGCTCATCACTGTCACGAGGATTGTATTGTTTTGGCTATCCGCATCTTGAATCATTTGAAGGAATTCCTCGAGTTTTGTGAACGGACTTGTGCTGGACAAAGCACAGTCCAAGATTAAGTCCGCAGTAGAGCCAGCTATCTACATAATAAAATGGAATACATTGTCTATTTATTTTTTGTAATAAAAAACAACAGTGATTATTATTCCAATTGTATATGTTCAGCAAAAGAAAACTCTCAGTATACCTGACTTGAAAACTGATCACTGAAATTATTGTCAGGGGTTGTGAGTAAGAGGTTTTCAGTTGTTCTACTGGAAATGGCACGCCAAATTAAATGAGGATTTTGAAGTTTCTCAATGAAGAATTCCTTGTAGAATTCCAAATGTCTTTTTAATTTTATTCTATCGGCACTTTCCATGTTGTTTTGATTTATTATTATTGGATTCTGGAGGATCCTCACATGTGAATTCACTAGAAATTGTATCTTTCAGCTTGACTTTTGATTGGGAAATGAAGTCAAATGATGGTTGAACTGAGCAATTTATTATTATTATTATTCAATCCATAATCTTATTACACATTTAATCTCTTCCCATTTCATTCGTCTAATAGTAATACTGGAAATTCGAAATTATATTGACTTTATGCATCACTTAAACAAACCTCAACCCACATGTTTTCATTAAGTTTTTATGCAAATGTATATATTGCACCTACTAAGATTGTGAATGACGAACATCCTCACCTAATTTCCCTATCTTTTATTTACTCTTCGGTTTATATTTTCCATTATTGTACTGCGACTCTCATCGTCAGCTCATCACTTGTGCTTACGATTGACTGATATATATAACTCAACTGTGGAAATCTGACAGAGGAAAAAATTAATCGTAGGTATACTGTTTGCATTCTGGAGTCTAAAATACTAAAACTAAATCATGTGTCCTTTTATTTCTCCGACTGGTAATCAAACTGGGTCATTGGAAATATTAAAAAACACTGCTAAAACTTCCGCATTCGATAACCTATATGCTAAAAATACTCTATATTTGCCCGTTGGGGGCAATCACATTGACGATACAGGTGAAAAAAACATGTTATCTATTTGATAGCGCAAAAAAGTTTATTTACCTCTAGATTCATTTCAGTTTTATTCACAAGTACTACAACACAAATTGATAATTAATTTAATAAATAAATACGTTCACAAAATCATAATAAATGTTTGTAATACAAATATTAAACTTAAATCGACAAAGTAAAACAACAAAACAAGTTCCATTTCGATACAAAATCGTTGTTCAAAAAGTTATCATTATTTAACATTAACTTCTAATAATAAATGTACATAGACAGTTAAGAAAAAATTGTGTTCACAAATTCTAAATGCATACATAAATAATAAATAGTAAATACTACTTTATCTTTTACAAGGAGAGTAGAAGCAACACATTGTTGAAAAGTTGTTCAATCATTTGAAGAGAAGTGTCCAAAGTGTACACACCAAAAAAGGATATTTGAAATCCAAGTGACCGGAAAGCTCGAGCTTGTCGACATAAATATTTCTTTCGTTCTAGTCTGTCCATGACTTTCAAAAAATTATAATCACTTTTCCCTTGTCTCTCGCCAACGAGAACGAGCTCAGCTTTTGGTCCGACTCGTCTTCCTCTCATTTGAGCCACCAATTGTCTGGACAGGATTCGGACTTTACTATGTTGAGGCAGAAAACCCACAATGATGGCCACACAAAAAATACCCACCACAGGATAGACAAGATAAACCCAAATGTTGACCAGATCATAGATTTTGAATGCTAGGAAAAAGAAAAGAATGGGTGCAGCATCCACACAGAAACAGAATCCTGGTGACAGAATTTCCCCATTCACATCGTTAAATAGAATACAGAAGATTTGTAAGTATGAATATGCTTGTATGTCCACTTCGGATAATTCCTCTCGTTTCCTGAAATTGAAAATCCATGCATTTATTATCAAATAAGTGATTATATTATTAAAAGTTAGATGCATATCTTATCAGGTCACTGTACTTTAATTCAGTAATGGAATTGTTGATGGTGAAAACGTCTGTACACCAGTAAATGAATGAGACGACGAGGAGGTTTAAACCAGTGGCGATAAAATAGGTTTCCAGGATGATAAAGAATCCGAATAGAATATAATATTGCTTCCAGGCATCCGGAAAGAAGGCGTACATGTACGTTGAACCATTTGGATTTATAATGAAAAACGAGACCATTACTGGAATTATTATAAACTGCATGTAACTCATGTAGAAAACGCTCAGCATGACAAAAGGATGACAAGCCCAGTGTGTGTTTCCCATTCCCAGCTCTTTTTTGTCCGGAAAATACATCATTAATTAATTATAGTTGAGTTTAATTATAATTTATAAAGAATCTTTATTAAAGATTGGAATTTTTGGTTACCCTGTGAGATTCTGGAAATGAAATCATGTTGATTGAGCATGAGTACAGTTTCTTTTGGTTTGAAGTAAATGGCGAGGAAGTAGACGAATGCAAATACAACGTACACCAAATAACAGATATGAACGGCGATTTCCTGTCCAAAACTAACTCGACGACAAAGGAAGATGAAACTGATGATTTGAAATGCGGTGGCAATGAAGATCATCCAACTGGCAATATGCCATAAAAAGGTCTCCCACCAATGACTAAACAGTCTCACCCGTAAAGAGTTGTGGGATTCCAATTCGAAGGGTATACACTTGAGGAAAGAAGCCCATTTATATATATAAATGGCATTCTCAAATGTTTTTAGTGTGAGGAAGAAATGAATGGAGTTGACTACACCTTCGCCAAAATTATCCCTCTGAGGTCTAGACGTCTGATTTTTGGATGCGTAATTCCCAAAATCCTTCTTGTACAAAGATTTCCCCATGGAGGCTGAAATTTTGGATTGGAATCGTTTGTTTGGGGACGTGGACGATTCGTTTCTTGAAATTTCCATCTTTATATATATACTTTATATACTTTATTCCACTTTCTCCCGTTTTAACACACGTTCTTTGTACTGGTCGTTTTATGGAGCTTAAAGTTGGACTGCCGACTGACTGGAATTAGTAAGAGAGAGAAATTTATACATATACTAAGTTTCATTTATCCCGAATGTGAGACAGTTGAGCCATAAGCTAGGAGGACAAAGGCACCTTGAGACAAAACACGACGGTTCAAGTCTTAAACTTTTGGGTATAATAAAATGCTTGTGCTTCAATAATTCAAATGGTTTAATCATGCTGAATTGCTAATTCAAGTTATGTCGGTCGTATTGAATCGAATAGAGGTAAACTTGCCGGTAGTAAAATTCCCTCCTGTATAAATATACATACACATACATACATAAGATAATTAGAAAATGTATCGATATTAATGAACCAATTTAGGCCACGCGTTGACGTATCACCTGTCAAATTGGAAATTAATGACGTTATATAACATGTGAGTCACAATGTTAAAAGTTTGCTACGTATCTTAAGTTTCTTCTTCATATCCTATTAATATTTATTCAATGAATGTGAAACTATACGACGCATCATTGACTTGTTGTACCATATACAGCCTCTACGCTAGAATTGGGTGGGTTTGAGGTATGAGAAATATGGAGAAAATCATAAAATGCTTTCATAACCCATAAATGTATATGAATGGCTGTACACATATTAATATATAAGTATTTAAGTGAGAGAGAAAATACATTTTGTTGTATTAGCAGTAAGCTGTTGGGACAAATTATCTAAAGTCCATTGCTTTCTAATGGCATTTATACCAATTGTTTACTTATGAAAAAACCGAATACACTGTATTGCACAGTGATGTAATAGCAACAAAAAATACATTACAATAAACTGTCGCATGCAATGATAATCCCTATTTTATTCCATATGAATCTAAAATTTGAATAAAATAGTAATAAATATAAAATACATCTGCTCAAAATGTTCGCTCATTTTCTTACAACGTTTCAGTCCTTTTTTTTTCCAGCAACTATACTATATGTACAGATTTGTCGTCAATCCACAGTAAAAATCTAACGATAAAATATTGTCAAAATGAGCGTTCAATGTACACGTGGAATCAAATTCATGAGTTCAACTTCAATTGTGCTAACAATAATAATAATTTGTTTTTTTCACTTCAATTCCTCCAGTGCTCAAGCTCAGGGTAATACAAGGATTTTATGTGACAGGATTGCAAATCAATGTAAAAGCAGTTGTGAAACCTACTGGAGCGAGTGTCACGGAGCTCACACTCACACATCTCAAAACCAAAATATTAATCAGAATGAAAATGAACAAGTACCGATTCTAAGGCCGCCGATGAGTCGTGAGGTAAATATCTTAAGTATACCTACCCTTAATTTTCTAATAATCCTTACTCATGTCTTAGATAGTCATTCTATACTATGGTTAATAAATTAAAACATATTCTGTTTCAGTGTGGAGAATATCTGAGTATTTGCAATAGCACTGCTCAATGCTGTGGAAATTATAAATGTCTAGTCCTTTCTGGTGACAAAACTGGATATGGACATTGTCACTGATATAATATTATCTCATTTATCTATGAGCCCTGCCAATCCGGGACGCTAAACAAATTCAATAAAAAAATGCAAGAAGTATTTAAATCAATATGCTGCAATGCAGTTTACTATCTTAACTGATGATTTGTACTTCTAGACTTATAATATTGTGTGTTATCTTTGTCGACACAATACGTTCTTTCCTATTTTCTGCTGCTGACAAAACCGATTATCACAAGGGCTTGACATTGTAACATTTCATGAAAGTTATTATAATAGCTTAAATTTAATCTAATATAAGATTAAATGATTGCACGTTGCTATCTGGAAATTGCGATCTGATTGTTTCGATCTCTGACTAGAAGTGTAGATGAGCTCATTTCTATTTAAATATTTCTATATTTTATTTATATACTCACAAGTTCATTCTTCTGCAATACATGTATACATTTTGACGATTCTCAGCCGATATTCATAAGAAAACCGCCCCAAAGTTGTAATTAGTTATTATATTATAATAATTTATAATTATTCGATACATATATTCATATATTTAACATGTTCCTCAATTTCGTCATTCCCACAGTTCTCGTAAGTTAAAACCTTTTAATTATATATCATAATTTGATTTTGGATCGTAAATTAAAAAATTGGATTCAATGTGATGAATTGTATTTCTATTCTATTCAAATCCAGATTATTGAGATTATAATGATCTGCATTCAATCTTGGGTTTATTCCTACAACCGACAGTACCTGTATGCGCGCATAGATGAGATTTATTTGGGAGTATGTGGAGTTTTGTTTTTGTATATATATGTATATGGCTTTCAAAAAAAGGGAAGATTAATTTACATTTTGTTCAGATGCCAATGTTCTATTATATAATTTGCAGATATGTGCTGCCTACATTTTAATCAATATTGCTTGGCTATTCTATTTCAAAAAGGAAGGAAGATGTAATACTACATGGGTAGGTAACCTTTTACAAAGTTTTTATAAATAAACACTAATGTAAATTACGAATGTCTAGAAAGTTTATAATGAATTGTGTAAGAACCTTTACAAATCTATTCTAGAGCCGAGGAGTAAGAATATTTCAAGGAATAACGTGGATTTTTGTGGGGTCAATTATGATCTATTCAGCAAACAATATCGAAGAATCTTGGGAATGTGCAACAGTGGAAAATTTTATACAATGTCAGCAATATGAAGGAAAACTTGTAGCTGGGGTGACTGGACTTCAAAATATTATTATACCTAATTCATATTTAGTAGGTTTGAGTATACATTAGAAATAGTGAAATGTAATTTTTTATAGGTTATTGCTATCATCGCCTCCCTTTTCTACTTTGCAACACCCATCAAATCTCCTCCACCGCCTCCAGCACAAATGATGGCTGGCCATTATCCAGCTCAAGGAAACAATTTGTACGTCATTCAGTCTCCACCACCATCATACTTTCAACCAAATACTACCAATTATGGAATGCCACAAGGGAACCACTACTACGGCCCTGGAGGACAACAATACCAACAACAACCAATTGGATTTGTGAATGCACCTTATCCCTATCAACAACCCTATCGTCGTGAGGAGGTAGTAGTACCAGCTAATGGAATTACTATTCCTAGATTGACCCAGGTTCATGAGTTTAGACGTCAATCTGCTAGTAGAGGAACTATTCAATCTAATTATAACAATAATAATGTTGCTACTAACTCAAACTATAGGCAAGAATATCCAAATGATAGTAATCGTCCAGGAAATCACCGTATTACTACTGAGTTGTGAATGCATTCATCTCCCTTCCACTATGTTTATATTAAATATTTTATTTTATAATGTCCTTGTTCTACAGACTATACAGTATTAAATACGTTGACTGGTAAATTTTTAACTTTACTATATTTTATTACATTTTTTAGTATTGACTGTAGAAAAAACAATGTTTATTCAAATACCGTATTTTAAAGTTACTAGTTTCTAGATAAATGAGAGTACAGTTACAAAACCTCAAAAGTGATTGAGGGACTTAATTAATTAATTGAAGCCTGTGAAATAAAGCCTGTTTATGTATATGTATATACTACTATGTATATACATATAATATTTTAGTTATTTTATGTAGCTATTCAATTCTCTAGCTAATAACTACTAATTCATATTACTAATAATAATATTGTTGTTGTTCTTATTACAACGTATTTAGTTAATGTAATTTAGTCAGATTTAGGCTCCCTGAGGAAGACAGAAGTTTCTATCGAAAGCTTATGAGAATTAAAGATAATTTCAAAATGAATTCCGTTCAAATCATTAATTTAACATCAAACTCTAACATAAAAAAAAATTATTATTTGATAAAGGGTAAAAAAAGGAATCGGTAAGAGTTTCAATATCCTCACTACTATAATCAGGGCTGGCAAAAACCCGGGTTTTTGAAGATTTTAGGTGGGGAGTGGGTAGTGGGCTGGGCAGGTGGGCAGACATATACACATGTATATCTATAAGCTTATTTTGTACAGATTTAATATGTTTTTGTCCGTGTCATATCTTAAAATTTACTTCGATTTCCATACAATTTTATTTCACTGCCCAGCCTGCCCACGATGTAGGTGGGTTTTGGGTGGGCAAACCCGCGGGTTTTGGGTAGTGGGGAGCTGGGCATGGGTCAACACTGCTACTAATTAAGAGGCAATTGTTCCAAATCGTATTCGAAATCTGATGGAAATAAATACTCTGCCCCTGGATACATCAATTTGTATGATTGTCGAATAGTCACGTCAGCACATCCACATACTTCTCCGATTTCTTTTTGAGTCTTTTTGGTTTGGGTTGCCTATATACAAACAAGCGTGAAACGTTTATTCAATAAATGAAGTTTTAAATGCACATATAGTTAAATACAATTTAGTGGTAAGTTTTACTTGAGAAGCCATGTATATTGCAGCAGCAGCCACTGAAATTGGTGAACGTCCAGGAACCAAATCCGAATCCACAGCATTCCGAGCAATGGTTGTTGCTGCCAACATTACTGCACGTGGAAGCTGCAAATTCGTACAGAAGCGACTCATGAAGTCTCCAGTTGTAATCGATTGAATTGGAGCTGGATTAAATTAAGGCAAATGCAATATAGAAGCATTATAGAACCATATCAAAATTATTAATAATTCAATGAAAGATTGCCAAAATGTGTAATTATGTTGGTTGCAAAAATGTGTACTGTCAAGGGTCTTCACAATGAGTTTGTAACAACGGCCAATCTCCTTCTTTGATATTTTAGAAAAACCACAAATCTCTTTAAAAGTCCTCGGCACTCCTTCCTGTCTGCATGCAATATACAGGCACGCTGAGGCCATCGCATCGTTGGACCGTCCTTTTAAAGTTTTGCATTCATGAACATCCTACACAAATAATACATAATAAGATCACAAATAATGCAAACTAAATGAATATAGGTGTGTAATTACACATTGTCATATGTAATTTTATGTAAATAGCACTAAATATATAGGTAAAACATAAATACATACCTTAAAAAGATTATGAGCACGATCAGACACAGTTTTAGGTAGAGTAACTTGCTCAGCAATATGATCAATTTGCCGAAAAGCGTTACAAAGTGCCCGATCGGGAGTACAGTTTGAACGACGATTTTGATACTTTGCTTGACCATATTTATCAAATGCAGCATCCCCTCGGCCACCCGAAATTATAGTTGTCAGATCTGAACCATTCAGTAGTGGATTTTCTGGACCTCCAACACGAGAAGGGTCACCATTAGCCTTTTCATTACTGAATGTCCGCCATTCTGAACCAACATCAATGATTCTATACTTGCAAAATCAATATTATTATTCATTACATATGTTTTACATTTTAATAAAAGTACTATTTTAACATAAGGAATAGGTAAGTATTATATAGAGTACGTATTTTACCTGTCCCCGACAACAGTACCACATTCCCTACATATCTGATCCCCTGCCCGATAGTCTTCAATTAATCGAGCATCCGGATGATGTGAGCAATAAGCACCTGTAGATGATCCGGCTTTTGACGAGGCCATTAAAAATGTATATCATACGACCTGCAAAATTACAATCCATTTCTAATGTAGCTAAAAAAATGACATATATATTTAATCAATGAAATGAAAGGTATCTAAATATTCTAATTAGAAATTCTATATATAATACTAAAACGTGTAATAAGATATTTACCTCTCGCGTGTGCATAAAACTCCAAGTAAATAAAGTATTATAAAAAAATATTGATTAGGTAAATACAACAACTAATATAAGTCACACTCAGCAATCACAGTTATGTTCAAAATCTTTAAAATCACAATGTTATTATTAAATAATATTAACGGAAACGAAACATGACACGGCAAAACTCGAAAAACAAAATGATTTTTTTCTTGCAGTTTGCCCGAATGTTTGAATTTCGCGTTGAGACTTTCAATGTGTCCATGAAATTCTACAAATAATTAATCACTAATTAATTTTAACCTGGATAAAATTTATACGAGATAAATTATTTAAACTTCATCACTATACTCGCCTAAATTTAATCACCATTCGCCTAGTCTAACGAGCGATTCATATTTACACTGGCTGGAGTTGTTTTCCATCAGTCAAAACAGTGGAAGGCTTCCACTGAAAACTCAAGGTCAGTTTTCAAAGTCAAAGGGACAGAGACGATATGTATGAGGAAAGAGGAAACAAATGCAATCAAAGTTTATCAAAGTTCTTTTTTCAGTACATTTTTGCAATGTATTTAATTCAATAACTAATCTTTAAACTTTCAGGCTGACGATGAAAATAACCAAGTGAAATGTCTCAAAATATGAAGACGAAATATTTTTGTTTCTGTGTACTTGAATTACTTATGAATCGAAGGAAAGCCTATTGTTTTATATCATTAGTCTAACATCTAACTCTTGACAAATAAACATTAAAGGGCTCATCCTTAAGATTTCAAATCTCATTCCATGAAGTATAAAAACTATGCCATGTGCATAAAAATGTTTCACATCTGAGGAAAGAAGTGAAATCTCACAAACCCACCAATTAGTTTGTAAATATGTACTGGCACCATTTCACGGGTGCATTTTTATGCTTTCCATATTTCCATTGTCTTCAGCTGATTGAGAAATAGAGAGATCAAATGTACCTCATTTGCATGCAGGGGATCGGTTCGTTTCGTTATGACGACTGAAGTTCCATGTCAATCTAAAACGTATGTTTTTCACACGGTGTTCCAAGTCAAAAATAAAACAGGGGAAATTTATGTTTACAATTTTTTTATGGAAAGCTATAATATGCAAAGAATTGGCAATCTTATCCGTGATATGACAGTCTGGAATGTGAAATGCATTGGAATTCCGACTTCCAATTGACATGCAAAATTTCTAATGTAAAATGTCATGGTCCAAGATAGTTGACATGTAAATGGTCCAAGATAAATACATTAAATAATTTTAGTGAAGAATCTTAGGCCTGTTAGCTGAATGATGTAAAGCCATAACTTGTAAAACAACTTCAAGGCTCAGATATTGTAGGGCTTCCCTGTTTTCATGGGGATTTGAAGTCCAGGCTTCAAATCTCACAGGCCTACAAATTAATTTTTGCATTTTTTTTGTCCTTTGTTTTTGTTTTATTAGTAATAGAAAGGCTGAATTGAAATTGAATGCGTTTTTTGGATTTATTGTGAGGTTTAATCAACTTCTGGGGATGAGCATTAAACAACGTTTGCAACATTTTTATTTGTTTTTCAATTTCAAGGGTGGATTTTTATATTGCATTGCGTTCAATTTCTATCGGCTTCAGGTAGTTTTTCAGATGATGTGAAAATTGCATAGATTGTAAGCATTCACAATGTAAAAGCAGCATTAAAGTCGTAAATGATTGCGATGAGTGAATATTGTGTTGTGAGCTATAAACAGAACAGATGGAAAATTCAATAAAATGCAAATGATCACTGTGTGAAATGAATGTGTTTATTGTAACGGATGATGAGATTGAAACACATTCTACTAGTAAATAATTTACAGAAAATTATGACTTTCCGATCAAAGCATTGGCAATTGCATCAGTTATGCAAATCTCAATGATGTTGACACAGAAACATCTCTTCGTGGATTCCATAAAAATCCTACATTTTCATTTAAGCTCCGATTTGTATTGTCCTCTGATTTCGAGTTACTAATTTACTCACAATTAAAACCAGATTTCGAAATCCAAGGAGAAAAGCATTAAAATTTCCCGTATAAAAAGGTCGGGAAAACGCTATAATTTTCATTCCAACCTCTGCATTCACTCCGACTATACAAAGTACAAACTCACACCTTCTCTCCTCAATTCAAATTCTCTAATTCACCTCCGTTTCCACTGAAAATTCTACGATTTCCTCTTGATTCAACAATATCTCTACTAAAAAAACAACATGAAATCCTGCACCGTTGTTTTTGTCGTTCTCGTGGCTTCCTTAATGGCTGTCGACTGCTCAACCGCTGCTCGTTCATTTGGGGTCAGTTTCCTAATTTAAAATCGTCTAATCAATTCAAATTTCAAAAAAAAATCGACTTTTTAATAAATCCCTAATTGTCGATTTCTGTTGATTGTTTTTAGAAAGCCAAGAGATCGACTGACGTTGAGATGGCTCAGCCTTGCGCTAACAAACTGGAGTCGAACTGTAAAAGCTATTGCAAGAACACTCAGACTGGAAAAATCTCCTTTGTAACTTTTGCACCCCTCGAAGAAATATTTTCATACGATTGCTTGTGTGAGTCAAAGTCCAAAGATCTTCAACTAGACCAAAATCAAGTTTCACCCGGAGATGTTTGCGGCCCCAGTAACAAAAACAGTTGCTACGATTTTTGTACTTTACACGGCAAAAGTGTCACCGTATGCAGTGAAGGTGTGGATCAGGTTGGCACAACTCATTATTGCATTTGTTAAAATTAATACCCAAACTCTCCTTTCTCTGACTCATCATGATGACTACCGATCAGCTCAAAATAATTCGTCCATTCTCAATTCAACTCTTATAACTTCACCTTCTAAAATATATAATGCCTCTATCAAAATTCAAAATTCTCTCTCTATTTTTCGCTTACTACAGGCTCAAAATCTCTTCCCTCATTTTACAATTCTTTTTTTTTGTAAATATCTGTACATGAAACGTTCATATTGGCATTTTAAATTGGAAAAATAAAAATCAGTAGTCACAGCATATTCGAGCATTTGTATTTTCTATTGGATTTCTTTATTTGGTGTAAAATATTTCTCAATCACGCAATCAGAATCTTGATTTAATTGTCTCATCTCACCTTTTCTCTTTTCTATAGATTTTGATTACAAATGAATGATATAGCAATTAAAATCAGTTGGCCTGGCTTTTGATTTCCTTCACTTCTTCAGGAGTCATTTGACAATACTGTTGAACTTTGTCCTCATGGAAGTTCAAAATTTTGTCATGGAAAAGGCACACTCGAGCTGCTGTCGGGATGCGAGCGTTCATTTCCTCAAGTGTCTCATCAAAAAATACATAAGTGGGCCCCAAGAAATTCATCCAAATTGAAGGCTGGACTGTTGGAAATAATCCCAAGATTTGTTTATTAAACATTTCAACGTCCAGCTCCATTGAATCGTTCACCTGAAATCAAAACAAACGAAAAAAATAAAATTCCTTCAAAACCTATAATATACGATATTTAAAAAAATCTTTCAAAAGTTCAAACTCTTAAAATTTCCCTTCATATATTTATTTTTTGAAAAGTTTTCATTCTCTCTTTTTACCACATCAGCAGAATTCAAAAAGCAAGTTGCCGAGCACTACAAAGAAAATAACACACATGAAAAAAAATTCCATTAAATTCCCGAGTGACGATGACAATGAGAGATGATTATATAAAAAAAAGGGAAGTAAAATGAGAATATTATCGTACAATTCGGTTTTGCATGTTGACCATGCAGTTTTTCATGGTGGTTAAATTGCGAGGAGCTTCAATGATATCCGGGATGGTCCACGGAAGGGGTTTCCCATGACAACAATCCGGCATTACTTGTCTCCCATTGGTCACACAACCCGGTTGAATATTCACATAGTCATTCTGTGTGCTCAATTCAATACAAAAATGTCATTCATCACTATATACTACAGACCACCCACAGAATTCATTTAAATATACATAAATAAATACGTGGAATTTACAATTATTTTTTTTACCTTGGGATTGGGAACGCTATTAAAATCATTGTCTTTGGGTAGACCATTTGTACACAAATACTCGAGAGCATCCAGATAACATTTATGAAAGCCGAGTGGAGTGTAACAAGGGAATTTGGGATTTTTAAAAGGTGTCATACATTTAAAATGCTTCTCCATCACCAATTGTAAATTCTCTTTGGTTTTGGGTGCGAGAGTTCGGGCGAGATGATTGAAAAATGCCACGGGTTTGATGTTCCCGGTCGCATCCATCTAATTAATTTATACGACATTACAATCAATTTTACTTATAAAATATTGTAAAATCTAATATAAATAAACAGAGGAATGTTTTATTAGGTATAAAAGAAAAAGAATAAAATGAATTCTTACGAGTCCAGCTTTTTTCAATGAGCAAGTATAAGCGCACCACTAAATCAAGACAAATTAAAAAAATTCTAATCAAATTGCACAGTATAAACTTTTAGAATTTAACTGATGAAAAAAAGGGAGCTGACCAATGGGGCTGGATTCAAAATGCCGTTGGCATCCGTTTTCGTTTCAAGTTGACAATCCCCAGAGATTTCAGGTGTGATGCTCGCAGCTTGAATGATGTGACCACGACAACAGACAGCTCCATCCAATTTACTCCGGTAGAAAGGTCGACTCCAAGGTGCTTGCGGGATGCAAAATCGACTTTCATGTTCGAATTCGGGGAAAATGACACGACTCACAGTTCGATTTCCACCCATCGAATCTGTAGAGGCTTTATAGTTTTTAACTGGAGGGTTTGCTCTGGCTCCTCCGGCTCCTTTTTGTCCAGGACGTTGAGCAGTGATGACCGTGGTCAATTCAAATATGACCACGGAAATTACCACACAAATCCTGTACAAACTCATGCTGGACATTTTTTTATTCCTCTCGCCTTTTTTGTGCAAATCAAATATGTATTTGAATTGAAAAAATAGTCTTCGGAGACAATCAATGAAATTTTTATGCTCAGTTGGGCAATGAAAATCAAGTGAACCAGCGGCACACAAATAAAGTCCCACAGATTTTATCAACTTTGCCAGACAAAGAGAGAGAGAAATTATACATTTCGTGAGTGGAGCTACAAAATTTTTGACATCATTAAAATTTCTATACCAAAAACTAATTGAGAGTCTCAAAATACGTGCATTTTATGTTGCTAATTCCAAGATTCGTGTTAAATTAAATTAAATGTATCGTTCATCACGAGCGATATTTTTATTCAAATTATTAACCAATTTCGATCGATATTCGTTTCGTTTTTCTTTGTGCACAATGTCAGTCAATGTGAATTGAAAGGAAATTGCTTCATACAATACAAAAGTTGGGTCAAAAATTGGACAGGAAAAATTTCCAATTGGAAATTTCACGCAATCTACATATACTATAGAAATTTTGTTAAGGCCAAACGTTTCAATCGGATGTTTACACGCACACACATTACATTTAAAATTTTGCATAAAGAGAAAACTTCTGCAAACAAAATCACAATCTCTGCATACGCATTCAATTAATGTTTTACACGGACAAAAACATGTTTAAAAAAAAATCAAAGTACGATATAACAATTAACAACAGTTTGAATTCCCAATAGACAAAATAATGCTGGAAATTCCTGGAATTTCCTCCAGACTCCCACAGATGACATTCCAGGAAAAACTCTGGAGGCTCTTCTCACTCAAATAAATAATAACACTGGCTCAAAAAACACAGAACAGAACAGAACAGAACAAACAACAAATAACATTCTTCAGTACACGCATATTGAAATGTACACTACGCGTCAAAATAAGTGGAGGAAGCCTGTTTATCCAGCAAAGGCTTATTTTCATTCTCATAGTCCGAGTTTTCATAGTCAATAAATTTGTTTGTTGTATTGACTCGAGTGGGCCGGAAATGTCCAGCCAGATGAATCCTCAGGATATGAAGGAGCCAAAATAGGAAATGAAAGAGAATGATGGCCGTCGTACTCGCAAAACAAGTGATGACGGAGACTGACACATTATCACGCCAATTTAATATGGGATAAATGTAGTGACGACCTTCATCCTCATGAGCATAAGTCCCTCCGGCCACTTCATAAAGTCCCCTGAGCAACAATATAAATACAAATACACGCACACATTTAATTCCAGGAAATCAAATTAAATTGAGAATAACACAAAAGGAGGGAGAGATTTTTTACTCACGTGAAAAGTAAGTAGAATCCATTCATGATGACGGGATAAATGAAATGAGTCACATTAATTGGTGATGCAACAACGAGGGAGTCGATGATGAGAAGGATTGCATTGATTCCATGTACTGTCAATGACCATCCAATGAAATCCGGTGATTGAGTCTCCGAGTCCATCGCATTGTAAATGAAGAGCCAGTACGTGATGCTAATGAATTGAACGATGGAGTACGCCAAATTCATAAAGAACCAGAGCAATGACTCGAAACCGTTAATATGCACATGGTAAAATGGTACATTATTATTCATATTATTATTTGTATTCGATTCAAAGGATAGAATCCCACTGGAGCAAGTCTGTCTCCACCAAAATATGAAGACGTTCAGGAAATTGATGGTGGCGTACGAAGTTTGACTTAGAAAGGACCAATTGGTGGCCAAAAGGATCCAATAATTGGGCTCATCGTAATTGATGATGGTGAGGCAGAGGAAGACGAGGAAATATGATGCAAATAGCGTTCGATACAATAAATATGGCAGGGAAACGACCGTCCGGTCTGTAAATTCTAGCGGTTCCCACTACACACACAAAAAAAAACACATGCACACAATGACAAAATCCCCATGATGTATACATTTTCATTTAATATTTCAAATTTAATTCTCAATTATAAGTACAAAAATTATTATTATTATTATTATTATTATTATTATTATTATATTGATGAATTGTATAGCTTACTTCACTGCGGAGGAATTTAACACGCGGAATCCCAGTCAATTTGACATCACTAGAAAAATCCCGGAAACCCTCTGGGAAT
Organism: Gisinianus flammeolus; assembly: GCA_034699125.1. Classification (NCBI taxonomy): domain Eukaryota; kingdom Metazoa; phylum Arthropoda; class Collembola; order Symphypleona; family Katiannidae; genus Gisinianus; species Gisinianus flammeolus. The sequence goes on along the minus strand of JAIUND010001973.1, from coordinate 4,996 downwards.
TTCTGGAGGGACTTTTTCAAGTTGGGTAAATGCATTAGAATTCTTGTCCTAGGCCAGTTTGTTTATACGGGGAAACGCGGAAACTCGATTAACGCCAGCGCTAAAGAGAAATTGTATATAACTTGAGACTGTGGAGATGGATCAAGTTTATTTTTAGTCACGTTCGTTATCGTTTAATGTGAGGCTGAGAGAAGAAGAAGAAGATGAAGATGAAGAATAAGAAGAAGATGAAGAATAAGAAGAAGAAGATGATGAAGATGAAGAATAAGAAGAAGAAGATGATGATGAAGAATAAGAAAATGAAGGCGGGGAATGAGACTTTGATGCAAAAACGGTGAATGGAAGGGAAGAACGTGATTTGGAGGGAGTGAGAGATCCATGAAGGACTGAATGACACCACATGACAGCAACAGCCCCAGAGAATCCACTACAGACGCTTCTGTACACACTAAACATGTCATTACACAAATAGAACTAGAAATTCAAACTACTGATACAAACACCAAACGATAGTGCAAACAACACATGACCGATCATACTTCATTCAAAAGAGCTTTGTTTACGCGAGCGACCCATCAAATAAAATACAAAAACAAACAAACTACGGCATTTTACGACGAGATTTTATTTTTTCATTATAGTTAAACATTATATATCTGTAGAAATGCCATAACTCGAAATATCCGTACTCTCATCGCCACCGTGATAAAATGAAAAATGATTATGCATGAAGGAGAAGCTACAAACACACACACACACACACACACAATATTTTAGATTGATAACAAGTCGAACAAATTGAATGTAACTATATAGTCCGTATCTGTTTCTGCGTTTCTGTACACAATACAAACACACCTCGATTTTTTCACGGCGATACACGATAAATATAAATGATAAGCAAGAATCATCATCATTTCATTTGCTCTCGCTATACCAATGAACAAACAATTTCTGCTTTTTTTGACAGGCCACACACAGAAAATGCAGTGTGCATAGAGGAAAAGAAAGAGAAGGCAAAAGCATTTACATACAAGTACACAGCAATTGAACTTTGTCTATCTTATCTTCGATTATTATTTATATTTATTATGCATGTTCAATTTTCAATACTATAGTTTTAGATTAATTAATTTAATACGTACGTACAGTTTATGATCTAACACTACTCAAAAAATCATCCACTAGAGAGATTCCACCAATAAATATTATGTACAAAACAAAGTCTTAAACCTTCTCTAATCTCCCTATTAATTATACTATACAATCTCAAATCCCACAAAACCAAAATCAACTGATTGGCTCAAATTCCTCTATTTTTCTCTTTTCCTTCTCCCTTTGGAAGCTTTAATAGAAAAAAAACAAACAAAGACAAATGGTATTGAAGTCCTCCACGATAATTGCAAATCACACATTTCAAAAGGTCAAACGACAATAACAATAAAAAAACAATTTTATTTCTGAATTCTTTTGCACATATAGCAAATGCAAATAGCAACAGAGATTTTTACCTCCACTATTTAATTACGACTCCATAATTTAGACAATTTTGATTTTGAGTGCATAAACCAACTTTATCTGAACAATTATGTCAATTTTGAGCTGAGCTTGTGTGTCAAACTTTTCCGTGTTTTTTTTATCATGACAAATTAAATTTCCAACCTTTTTCCCAAAATCGACACCAAAAAAATTGACATTCAATTAAATTTGATTGTGCTGGTGGAAAGTTGGAATAAAAATGCGATCGGGAAGTAAAAAAGCGTTGGAAATTGTCCTCCTCGCACTCTCCACATTCTCAATCACACTATTGACCTTTAGATTTCCTCTTTACTGCTCTAGATTCGAGTTTCCGGGCAGTAAAATCTACAACAGCAGTCAGTGTCGCATATACTCTTGACAATAGAGAGAGAGAGAAAGAGAGAGAAAGAGAGAGAAAGAGAGAGAAAGGATCAGTCGAGTCGGGAAGGTAGAAGGAATTCCCAGTGTGTGTTGACGTCATAAATGGCTCTCCTGACAGAGTAGAGCGACGCAATAACTATTACGCACATACAAACACACTCACGTTCTCCAGTTCTACAGATATACACACTAAATATGTAGATAGAATGAGGCAGAGAGAAAGTACTCATAGCCTTTTCCTTATAACAGCGCTATCAAAGACGACGCACGGGGAGATGGAGAGAGAGAGAGAAAGAGAGAGAGGAAATGGTACTTTGTTCGTTCATTCACTCGGCTCTCTCGGTTTTGGGTTTTTTTCCCTGCCTGTGAGTCTTCGGTTCTTTCCGAAATGTGGAATCTGGAACTGGAACTGAATAGATTGGATCGAGCAATGACGTCATCACTTTGAACCCTTCCCTTTGCATTATTCTGTAACTTTGTATACAGGGAAAAGTGTGCTGACGGTGAAAGCGATAGCGATAGCAATAGAGAAAGGACAAACAGACAGACAAAAGGGAATAATCATAAAAATAATAGGTAATAGAGATAGGGAAAAACCTTGCAGAAATTCCCTTTATTATGGGGAAAGTGAAAGGAACTGCGATGTGCGAAAATTCCTCTCTCTCTCCCCCAAAACTTTCTCTGTCTGTTCACTGTTCCTCTGTTCTCATAATTTATGTTTTGGTTATATAGTTTTAAAAGTGGGGTTTCCTCTGAGAGCAGCTCGTCATAATTTACAGTTGTAAACAATAAAAATACGAATGTGCAGAGTTATCCACGAAATTCCGGACTTTTCCCCAGTCTAAAACTCTAAAAAGTGAGTTTCCAAAAAGTCTCCAAGTCTCAAAAGTCTCAAAAGTCTCACAAAGAAAACTTTTTTTATTTATCGTTTTATCACATGAAATTTCTCCTTTTTTCCCCTTTCACCACAAAGAGAAATGACAAGAAAAAAGCTTGGTTTTACATGTGAAAAAATGTATTATGTTGATTCTACAGGAGGAAACAGAAGACAGGAGACCGAGAGAATCTATGGGAAATGTATAACAGAAATGACAGCAGAGAGCTCATCTTCTTCATTTCCTTCTCTTTTCTCTTACCTTATAGATTTAGATTTTCCAAATTCTAAATTAGAACACTCAAATATTGTTTGAAATGCCTTCATAAAATACGGCTCACATTTTCGACATTGAACAGAGAATTTGGAGTACAGTCGTTTGGACCATTTGCTATTTGCAATTCCCCATTTGCCATTCGCCATTTGCCATTCGCCATTTGCAGTCGCAATTTTGGCCAAAACACTTCACTTTCCCTATGCTGAAGCCTGCAGTCTCCTCTCTCAAGTTGGCTAGATGCCAACGAAGAGTGCTACAACAGTCGTCGTCGACTTGCTCGGGATTTCTAAGCACCGTCGTCCTAATCCTCCATCTCGTCACCATCACCAAAGAAAAGAGAGAAAGAGAAAGTATTCGTTTTTTTTTCTCATCCCTTTTAGGTACATACATGCATAAAATGTACGTACATAAAATGTAGGCTGTGCTCCTCGTTCACCTACTTTTTATATTATGAATCCCATTACATGTCTGTTTTGTACAGAGCTTTGCTGTGTAAGTAAGTAAAAAAAAAAAAAAAACTCTCCAGACTGTATGCAAAATTCAGGTTGGGAAATGTTGCAGCGGAGTCGTATGTAAATGAGTGAGGGAAAACGGGAGACTGCACCATCTTTTTCCCCTCATTCTAAATCACATCTACATCTTTTGTGTTTCCTCGTCCATGTTGACATTGAAAAATTGAAATTTCAAAGTGTGGTTTTTTTGGGGGGGACAGAGTGGAAAATTGAGGGAAAACACAGAGGAATCTCTGTGTTCAAAGCTTTTGAAAATGATACAGCTTTGAAATCCCTCCCCCCCAAAATCCTGTAGACTTTTCAAATTTAAATATTTTCACAATCATTTTGTGAGAGTAATAAAAACAAACCTCCAATTCATTTTCAATGGATATCATTTTAAATGAACTGTTTGAGGCGTTTTAGCTGTTGAATAAAATTAAAGTAATTTGAGATTTTGTTTTAGGTTGATCGATATAGATGCAAGTTTTTTTGGGGGAGTGATTGAAATCATGTGAAGTGAGCTTTCAATATTCTATTTAAATGAACAAGGAAACCGTCTGGGAAAATGTACAAGAAAATTGTGAGTTTTCTCGCTGTCTCACTGTCTCGCTCTCTCTCTTTCTCTTTTTCTCATGAATTGTGAGCTGTCGGTGGGGAGTGAGAAAAGTAGGAGTGAAGCCATTAGATTCCATGCAATTTCATGGCTCACAGTCGTTTTTTTTTGTCTAGGCCCACAGAAGAGAGAAAGTAACGAGAAGTGCGTTGCTCGTGAGTAGCTACTTGCAAATCGTACGTACATATAGAGCAGGCACAGACTACAGACCGAGTTAAAAGGTTGGAGGAGTGGAAGACTGGAGAACTGTGTGTACAGATATAGCTGGAAAGCTGGAGAGTTTGGAGAGTTGGAGAATCGGAGAATCGAGAAAAGAGTCGAAACTCGACAGGCGCTTTTAGTCTTTTCCCTTCTCAAGTGAAAGCAAACGCAAGAGCAAGAAGGAAAGCGAGCTCCAGTTTCTCTCCCATTTCTATACGATATTTCTCATCTATCCATAGAACCCAGCACAAAAAACTAACACCAGCTCCAGCGTACCGTGAGCGTTGGGTTTCTGTTTCAGTTTCAGTTGGATTTGGAGGCCAGCCCGACAAAGAGATTGGAATTCTCCTGACCCAGAGAGAAACATCTCCAACAGCACACGAATCCTACTTTTTTCTCTCCCTTTTTCTCTTTCTCTTTCCTTCCCTTTTTTTTCTCTCTCTCTCTCTCTTTTTTGGAATCAATCAAATTCAAATTGAATTTAGATTTGAGTTTCATTTGAATTCAAGTCATTTCATCAGATTCAAAACATTCAAAACAACATTCAATAATTCAAATTCAATTTCCCCAATTCTGAAATCCCCAAACTTCCAATTTGAATCGCGATTGAATTCCCCATTTACAATTTAAATATACAT
>JAIUND010001972.1:0-27504 GCA_034699125.1 Gisinianus flammeolus | reverse complement strand
GTCGGAAGTTTGAAGCGTATTCTTCGCGCTTCCTTGAATAAACTAAAATGTAGATTTTGCGTGGATGGAGAGTATATTATATGTATATATATATATATAGGCGTGCTTCAGTGTGAGATTCGAGAAAACGTACAGCTCTTGGAATTTCGATGGATAAATTCTTTTCAGGTTGAAATTGTTCGTTTGTTTGTTTGTGTGTGAGTGAGTGAGTGTGTATGATTGGAATCTTAATATATAATAATAATCGTAAGATTTTGTGTGTGTGTGTGTGTGCTGTTTCTAGTTTGGGGTGAACGATGGATTATCTGTGTATGTGTCGAGTAAATAAGGGGAGCGAGAGTTAGAGTTTTTGGGGTGTTTTGGGATTTGCATTTGAGTGGTCTCTCCCATGCACCTATATATATATATATACTTACCTGAGTTGAATTGAGTTTGTTGTTGTTGGATTTGTTTTTGAATGGATCGTGTGGACAGTGGAAGTTGAGCTGACCCGAGTGGTTTGCTCTCTTGTCTCTTGCCTTTTGTCGAGCTCGAGATGGAGACCGAGAGAGAAAATCCGATCTCTGCTGCTGATGCCGATTTTGATGTGAACAGAATGATGATGAATAAAATGTACCTATGTGTGTTTGTAATGTGTAAGAGCGGTGAGTGAATGAGTGAGTGAGTGTGTGGTTGTGGATGTGGATGTGGAGGGAAAGAGGAGAAAGTGGAAGATTCATTTGTAAACATTTGTGTACATATAAAAGGATGAACTTTGTGTAGTTGTGAGGATGGAGATGAAATCCTAGAAAATCCCAGAGCTAGTCCAAGCTGGTGTCCGTATGTGTGTCTGTTTCGGTCTCTCTCTCTCTCTTTCTCTCCCTCTATCTCTCTGAGGACAGTGTGTTTTGTGTACCTATCTCAACTGGCAACTGTAAACTGTAGGCGTGTTGAACAAAATGAATAATGTATTTGAGTTGTCCACACAGTTCCAAGAGTTTATTCGGACATGTATTTGTAGTTGCTGCTGGTGGTGATGGTATATACTTTGTAGAGAGTTGTCTCTCTCAAATATATTATGTTGTTCATCTTGTTTCTCTCTCATGTTGGTGTATGGATGAAGATATTAGAGATTACTTGAGCTCGGTTCATTCTTCATCTTGTTGTTGATTTTTGATTTAACTTATTTTCTTGTTGTTAGGTATTTCAAATTGAGTTGTATTGTATGTGGCATTCATGTTGTATTTCGTATTTTGTACATTGTATTTTTTTGTGTATACCATGTTCAAATAATTGTATTCTATTAAAATATATTCTCTATTGTACACAGTAAGGGATTTCATTTTTGTTGTTTTTTTTTTCTTCTTCATGTTTTTAATGAACACAGGTAGACGAGGTGGTGGAACGGATTTGGGTTGTCCAGTGTGTAAAATGTCCCTTCGTCCCTTGGAACTCGAGTCTCATTTACTATCCGAAGTGGAACAACTCATGTGTATGAGCCGACTTCGTCGCTCTGGTTCCGTTCGTCTTGATGAACCCTCCACATCCTCCAGTCAATGTACAGACTCCCCGTCCGGTGTCAACCACAACCATAATCATAGCAAAAAGGATAGCCCCGCAGAAGTCTCACAGGACTCTCGATGGGAGGTATGAGAAGATGAATAACAAATTTTATGTACACACAGTGAACGAAATCCCTTGATATTTCTGTCGATGTATATATATAGTTTTTAGTTTTCTATCTCGTTTCTTTTCTAAAACACACTGATTGAGATGAACATTTGTCGTGATTGTCTTTAATATTGATTTGTTTTTTTGTGTTTCTGCTTTTTTTCTTTGGAATAAAAGACGTACCATCGGGTGAGAACCAATAGACATTCAAGACTTAGATTAAAAACAAGGAGACGGAGGGAGGAAAGTGGTGGTCCTCATGTCACATGCCCTGTGTGCCAAATCCCTCTCCAAGGTTCCAATGAACAATTGTCTGCCCATGTAGAAACGTGTTTACGAAAGAATGGCGACATGCTGGATGAAGATGAGCCTGTGGATATTGAGGGGGATGGAGATGGAGGTCATGATATGGAAGATTATGAGTGGCTTGCTCATCGACGAGGTCATCATCCTCATCGTCCTGGTGGCGTCGGTCCCAATTCTAATATTTCTCCAAACTATTCTGGTAAATTATCATCATTACATTCTGAGTATAGATTTGCGGAAATCGTTATTTTTATCTAATGATAAATGAATTATTTACTATTTATTATCATATCTAATTGGAATGGTTTTCGTGTATATATATTGATTCATTTAGTGACAGCATTAAATATGACAACAAATTCTAGACGACGAGATGAGGAGAATGACTCGTTGGAAGTTGTTGTGGATGGAGATGACACATCAACTTATGGTCACGCTCAATACACGGAATCCGATATTCAGTCAACTTTACTAGCAGCTTCAAATCAAAATAGTCCATTTGATAGTAGTAATATTCCTCACGACCCCAAAACGTAACTATATATACTTTATGTTAATGTTCTTTTTTCTTTCGAAATACATGGACATTTTTTGGGATTTCATGACTAGCTAGTTCATGAATTATATATATTTTTTTTTATTATACAATTTAGCAGAGGATGGGAAGATGAAGAATCAAGTGGGGGAGGTGATGACAATGGAAATAGTCAACTGAACCAAACGATGCTTCTCAAAGCATTGAAAGTTCGTATACGAGAGCTGGAGAAAGAATTAAAATGTGGAATTCCTCATGATGGCAACCATTGTCTCATTTGCATGGTATGATTATGATCATAGGGAAAATAAATAATTATTAACTATGTATACTTATATGCAAGTCGTATTGTTATTTGATAATTTTAATAAAATAATTTTATTATTGAATTTATCATGGAATTAATTAAAAGTGTGCGTTTTTATTTGAATAAAAAGGACAAGTACAAGAAACCAGTTGTGTCGATATCCTGTTGGCATGTCCACTGTGAAGAATGCTGGCTGAGGACTCTTGGTGCAAAGAAGTTGTGTCCTCAGTGTAATCTTATAACTGGAGCAGCGGATTTGAGAAGAATATTTTTATGAAACTTACCGGCAACTGGAGACAAGAATGTCATGGTCAAATCCCACAGAAAGCATTCCACTAAAAAACAAAGAAAAACTAATATTAATTAGTTCAATGTATTACTAAATACTTACTTTTACTGCTATTGCTCGACAGGAAATGAAATCTTGTTCTCGTCATCCCTTTAATTGCCTAATTTTTGCTTCAACATTATGTACTTGAGAAAAAAAAATTGAAATAAGAATATATATTAGGTACTATATTGTAATCATCCAAGTCAGTATATTATTATATTATAGTAAAGAGACGACAAATACAGATGTACACACACATTTTGTAAGATAAGCTTTGCAAAGGAAATAATAGAAAATTATCTATATGTATACTGTTATCAGTTAAATATGATTGTTGCAAAACCAAACGGGATTCTTCTTCCAATATAGTATTAGTATATTATATCCAATAAAAGTATTAGTTACTTACTTAATAATTACCGTTTACTTAATCTTACAAATATATACTTACTTGAAAAAGAAAAATGCAATTAAATTATTATTATTATATATAGTGTTCAAAAACAAAAAAACACATGATAGTTAGTTAGTTCAAGACCCATGACTCGTTAATTTTTATGAAGCAACAAGAACAAATAATTATAATAATACACACAATTATTTATTGTTGTTATTCCATAATAATGAAAATGAGAGATGTACTGTTATGATATTCAAAAAATACAAATCATAAAATTAAACATGAATGAAAAAATTACACACCACATCATGTTGTATTTTGTCCATCCTATTTATTTTCCTTGTCATCTTACATTTTGCGATTGTACGCAGTTTAATCTGTCTGAAGTCTGACGATGCATGCTTTCGTAGACTCATCTGCCACATACCTACTTATTGTTAGCAAAAGTAAGTAGTACTTACTAAGTTGCATTTTCAATTCATACAGGGACGCGATTTGATTTCCACACAAGTTGTTCGCATAAAGACATGCACGCATTTGTTAACTACCTATACTAAATATACTATAGCATCAAGACCTATTATTTGTAATTATATGGTTAATATATACAAATTCCGTAGCTTTCCATGTAAAAGCTCACAATAAATATTGTCGATCTACTTAATTAAGTAAGTACATAGTCGGACTGGGCGGACGGGGGCCCACGGGGCGACTAATGCTAAATTTGTCAAGTGGGGCCCCATTTAGTATGTACGTACATGCAATTCCATGGGGGGCCCAGGGGGCAATCGCCCCGTAGCTCTTATGGCCAATCCGACTATGAGTAAGTATGTAATTGATAAATGTTACTGTATCTGTATATTAAGGAATGTGAAGAATATTTAATGATTTTTGTCATTCACGTGGTTGGGGCATGTTGCATGTTTCTGTGTGTGCAGCAGAGAATTTGAAATAAAGAAGTATTTTTCTGCACTTTGCTGGACAAAACAGAGAAACACAGAGACAGAAAAAAAATGTCAAGTCTCAGAATACTTTTGCATAGCACACAGATAAAAGATAGATTAATATTTAATACCAGTTAACCTTGTCCGTACTATTGTCCAGATTAAATTTCAAGCTCTCTTAACTAACGAATCGTCAGTAACGATAAGTATAAGAGACTCTCATGCAGATATTGAACATTTTTCTATATCTAAGCTTGTACACAAAATTCTAAGCCTCTCTATATACGGTGTTGAGTATAGAGTCTACACAGTTCGTCTATATGCGGTAACACTATACTTTTACTATCTTTATAACATGCATAAATTCTGCATATGTGTGTATATGCATTTTAGCAAATGCCAAAAACGAATCTTGTATCTTGTTTCAGAAGATATTATTACTTAAGTACTATAATATAATACAGCTCGACAGTTTTGTTTATTAACCAATCCTAGTTCAGTTTTCTATATTTGTGATTCTCTCTCGTGTGTTTTTGTCAGGTGATGATATCCATTTTTTGAAGCCATCGAATCAATGTAAACATTTGTTCCATATTCATTATTACTGTATTTATTTACTTTTTTTTTGTTTTGCTGCACATCGTCTATATATATCTAAGTTTTGTTCTTTCGTACAATTTTGAGTTTTGAGTATTGAGTATACTTACATTGATATTAGATTCAAAGTGATTTCCGATTCAGTAGGAGTTTAGGAATTGTTATTGGTTCGAACGTATACTTGAAACGGTGTGCAAAAGTTGTATTTTAAATATTATTTTTAGTTTGTAAGTACATATAGTAGGGAGGATTCCACGTGGAGGCTGAACGAGTTATGTATAAGTATATTATATTATATGTGTATAAAGCTCATTTTTTTTGTATGATTGCAGATATACTGAGACGACTGGGCCTAGGACAAGGATATAGACAACAGACAACAGTTATCGCATACTGTCTGCAAACACACCAACTAAGATCTATAATAATATGAATATGAGAATATAAATATATTTACGTACATACTACATATGCTATACGCAACAGACGACATAGGATCAAGATCAAGGTCGTATTCAAAGTTATACAGAAATTTGTGTTTAGAGATATCAAGACTTGATACAGTTGATAAATATATATACTTTTGCCGTCCACACAAATTTTCCATAAAACTCATTCTATAATCCTTGTAGCTTCTGAGAAGCTCAGATACAAGTGCGTGCCATTATTTTAAAATTTTCAATATTATACTGTGTTCAAAGACTGAAATCTATACAGCATCTACAAACATAACCTCGTGCAGTTTTTGTTTCAAACCGAAAAATGGGGGGTAAATACTCTAAAATGAATCCCATGGACGTGCCGGTTCCAGATATTAAAAATATTCTGGACCTGGATCACGGACTACAACCATTTGAATACGATATAAGGAAAAGGTAACAGCTATATGTATTATCTATTATATTTGAATAATTCCAATGATAATGATTGCTTATTAAATTTTGTCGAGCTATATATTGAATTATTATTATACATGACTATTAACTAAATATACTTTTATTATTATTATTGTTGAAACATTAGATATGCAGTTTTCTTAGATTGGATCGCTGGGATAGAAGAACATGAAGGAGGGTACGAACAATTTACTAAGGCGTATCAGGAATATGGAATTCATGTTGCTCAAGATGGGACAATCACTAGTAAAGAGTGGGCACCAGGCGCAGAGGCTTTGTATCTGAGTGGAGATTTCAGTGCGTTTTCCATTATGTCACAAAATACTTTTTACACTTGTACTGAATGACACTGGCATGAATATCGGTATACTATGAATTCGAAAGATTGTAGACTATTTTATAATATACTAAATATACCTTCTAATAATTAAAATTATCAGATGATTGGAACAGAACTGAAATTCCATATGAACGAGGTGATTTTGGAAAATGGACATTGACTCTTCCACCCAATTCCGATGGAACTCCCAGAATTAAGCATTTGAGTGAAATTAAGGTGTGAACATAAATACTTTGAACCTGATTGAAGAATACAATTGAAAATTCGTTAATAAATTGTTTTGTTTTCTATTCTTTTTTATAGGTTATAGTTAGAGATAAACATGGAAATTTACTGGATAGAATCTCACCATGGGCCAAATATGTTGTACAACCTCCAAAGGACCAAGGCTTTACATTTAGATATATTTTTTATAACCCTGAAACTGTAAGTACATCAAAAAGAAGATATTTACAGCATATTTTATGCTCTACTATATATACTTGTTGTTACTAAACAATACACAATTTACCGTTACTTTTATTTATTTATGGATTATTATTAGAAATATCAATTTCAATACCCGAAACCTAAAAAACCACAAAGTCTAAGAATTTACGAGAGTCATGTTGGAATTGCTTCAAATGAACCCAAAGTTGCATCCTACAACGATTTTGCTGAAAATGTAATTCCACGCATTGTCAAAAATGGTGAGAATTAAGAAATCTTTATAGTTGAATCATTTCATCTCGAGTCTAGATCCGACTTATTATTTTTCATTTTTGTCCAAAAATAAATTTTGTTTCGTTATTATTCCTGTTTATTGCGTTTGACGTAATTTCTTTCTTTCTTTCTCAGGTTATAATGCAATTCAACTTATGGCCATCATGGAGCATGCTTATTATGCAAGCTTTGGATATCAAGTAACATCGTTCTACGCTGCATCCAGGTATATTTGATGATTTTGATTTTAATATCACAAAAAAATAGCTATGCATTTTCCTTCTGTCTTGAGTGTCTCAAACAACGAAAAAATCCTCTAGAAATGTTTTATCAAGGTACTTGTTTGTTTTTTTCTCCTTTTGTGAAGCCGTTACGGTTTTCCAGACGAATTGAAACGATTGATTGATATTTGTCACAAGAACGGTCTGTATGTTCTATTGGATGTTGTCCACTCTCATGCATCTAAAAATGTTCTTGATGGTTTGAATCAATGGGACGGAACTGGTGCCGGATATTTCCATGATGGACCCAAAGGAAATCATGATCTTTGGGATTCTCGCCTATTCAACTATAATGAGTAAATACTTTCAAAATGTACAAGTATTAAATTCCTCTTCTGTCTATTCTTTGACACATAGAAAAGTTTATAATTTTATAATTAATTTAATTTTTTTTGTTTTTTTTTGCAGGCATGAAGTTTTAAGATTTCTTCTCTCGAATCTTCGCTGGTATATGGAAGAATATCAATTTGATGGTTTCAGGTAAGAAGATTTCAAGGCCTTTCAAACTTTAAACATTTTCTCATACTCCAACGAATGAGGAAAGGATTCATGCTCGCTTTATATATTGACAGATTTGATGGTGTAACTTCCATGTTGTATCATACCCATGGAATGGGTCATGGTTTTTCTGGAGATTACAACGAATATTTTGGTTTGAATACGGACACGGATGCTTTGGTTTACCTTATGCTTGCCAACGACATGCTCCACCGCTTGTACCCTGAAGTCACAACAATTGCCGAGGTTTTCATCTCTTCTGCAATAATTCATTGTTTTTCTTCGGAATTGAGTTCAAATAAGGAACACTTCATTAATTTTTTATTTTTTTAGGATGTTTCTGGAATGCCGGGTCTTTGTCGGCCAATCTCGGAGGGTGGAGGAGGTTTTGATTACCGTCTTGCTATGGCCATACCCGACAAATGGATTGAGCTTCTCAAAAAGTGTCAGGTAGAGCTCTAAAAACTATCTTGTACCTGTATGTACATAATGTAGTGGGATGTAATAATACTAATAATCATTACTATTTTTGTAACAGAGTTATGATTATAGTCTCATTGCAAATGTTTGTTTTTTGTACTAGGATGAAGACTGGAATATAGGTAACATAATTCACACCTTGACAAATCGTCGATGGACGGAAAAGACTGTTGCTTACGCTGAGAGTCATGACCAGGTAAAAGAATGTTTTCAATTCTCAATCATCATAATAATAAACTCGTTTCATTCCTATAAATTACATCATGACATGGATTTTATGGGAAATGCGGGTGGATTTCTTTTATTTGTTCGTACTATACATTACGTATTTTATTACACACTATCGGCAACTTACGATTAGTTTGTTGTATGGACAGAATTTGAATTCAAATGTGTATAATTAATTACTCCGTGTATGGAAAATCTGCCCAGGACAAAAAATCTGCTCATACTGGGAGCTACAGAGTCAAATGGGAGCAGAAAATCTGCTCCCCATTTGCTCTGTACAAACCAAAAATTTCTGCTCATACTGAAAGTATGATAGTATGACAGATTTTCCATACACGAATTACTCAATAATTTTTTTCAATTTAAGTTATATTGGACAATTAAACTATATTGTTGAAAGCTAAAACCGTTTATTATGGTTCATTTTCAACAGCTGGCATTATTGGAAATAATTTAATAATAATGAGAAAATGTGGAATTTTAATTATAAATCATACATGGGTTTTTGTAAACACAGGCTTTGGTAGGAGATAAAACGATTGCCTTTTGGCTCATGGACAAGGAAATGTATACACACATGTCCACAATGTCAGATCCGAGTGGAGTTGTGGACAGAGGGATCGCCCTTCATAAACTAATTCGACTCATTACTTTGGGTTTGGGCGGAGAAGCTTACCTCAACTTTATTGGTAATTGAACTCGAGCTCATTGTCTTTCATTTAGTCACTGCAATAATAATGGCAATAGCAATGCAAAGCAATACTCAATACCTACATGTAGTTATGAAGATTATTATTATTATTATTATTATTATTGGTTGTTTTCTTTCTATTTTCCATCATTCATCACTCATACAAGTATTCACGTGTGTGTGACGTGAGAATGGATAAAGAAAAAATCCTGAGCTGTTTAATGACAAACCTTTTATTGTTATGGTTATATACAGGCAATGAATTTGGCCACCCAGAGTGGCTGGACTTTCCTCGAATAGGGAACGATGATTCGTACCATTACGCTCGACGACAATGGAATCTGGTAGATGATGAACTTCTCAAATACAAATTCTTGGGAAGATTTGATGCAGCTATGCTTCATTTGGAAAAAAAACATGGATGGCTTCATAAAGATAGTGTAAGTTACATAAAGCAAATTTGGAGTTGTTATTGTTTTTCATGTAAAACAACATGAAAAGTTATAAAGTAAATGAATTTTTACTCCATATTAAAAATTATTGACCACTTGGTTCTTTGTAGGGTTATGTGAGCTGGAAACATGAAGGGGACAAAGTTGTTGTGTTTGAACGAGGAGGCCTAGTCTTTGTCTTCAACTTTCACCCCAGTGGCAGCTTCCCAGATTACAAGTACTACATATATACTTTCATTTTTTTATACTTTTATTCTTTACTCGTGCATCGTAAATTCGTAATTCAGCAATTATAATTATTTCTCTTCTGGATTTGTTCATGTTAGAATCGGTGTGGAGGAGCCAGGGAAATATAAAATTGTTTTAGATAGTGACAGTGAGGAATTTGGTGGGGCAAATCGCTTGAATCATGACACGGAATTTTTCACTTCTACTGAGGGATTCGCAGGTCGACGACATTCTCTTATGGTCAGTTTTTTTGAATTTTGAAAACATTGAATTATTCATAATATTTATAAAGAAAAACTATGGATGTAATTTTGTCTATTTTACATTGAATTGCTATATATTATAGTAAGACTAAATTTTTTTCTCTCTCACGCAGGTTTACATACCCAACAGAACTGCATTTATTCTCGAAAAGCAATAAGATTGGAAATGTGCGTACATAGTACAAAGGGAAATAGAAACAGGTATGTAGCACAGTCAACAGAACAAAAGTTATTATAATTACACTACACTCACGGAGGACATGAAAACGGAAGGAGAAAATGACAATAAACACATTTAATCATGTAATTTAGAAGGTATAGGTACGTATGATGAGCAAATATAAATATTTGTGTTATCGATTCGTGTGCCAAAGCAAATGCTACGTACGTAAAATATGTAGGAAATATACAGTCAAATATATACACGTTACACAATTTATTCAAAAAGATATATATTGCATTACATTATAGCTTTATTCTATAAGAAATTGATATTTTCAAACCAAAAGTCTTAAACTATTTTTCATTTCTTGAAAACCACCAAAATATATACTTTATCTCATCAAGTGATGTAATATGTCATGATATTTCTATATACACCAATTACAAACTGTTATTAATTATACATTATACTATTAATAAGTTGTTGAATCCTTGTGCAATATTAATAAAATTTAAAATTACACATAAAAATCCAATAATTGCATAACTTTGTACTTTGTACGACACATGGAACTACAAACTACCTACTTCAGAAGTACCCACAATTCACACATACATACATTCCTACACCTTGATTTATATTATCCTCGTTCTTACTACAAAACGCAGTGAATTAGCATATACCAAATTATTATTACATATTATATAAATCCAAATTAATATCAACAATATAAATATGCCACCTGTTTTTTTTTCTTCGATTCCAAACAATAGTATAGTAATTTCATTTTATACTTCCTCTTTGAGAATTGATTGTAGGTATATACTTGTACTAACTTGAAAAAAACTTGTCCCTATTTCTTTTCGTATTTACGAGTTTGCCTATTGTTTTGGTTGCTTCTGGATTATTTGATGGACGAGATGGATGTTCCTGCTGTCTTTTTCAAGCAAAAGAATGTTTATACAATGGAGTATGGGTACAAATTTATTACAAAGTCGGGTGACGAGTATGAAAAAAGTGGATGAGTGTGTTAGTCAGGCGATTTGAGAGAGAGAGAGAGAGAGAGTTGAGAAAGGAGAGTTGAGAGATTTAAATGTGAAATGTTTATGTTTATGTTAGGTGATTGTTGTCAGTTTGAGAGGGTTGTTGAGCGATGGTAATGTGTGAAAGAGTCCAATATATACATTTTATATATATTTACAAGAAGATAGAAGCCATCAAATGATTGCAGCAGGTGAAAAATCAGTATGCAAGTTCATGTAGTGTGACGACGGCTCCGGCAACGTTTTTCATCACTTAGCAGCAGTTCCAACTGCAAATATATATCTATACAGATCTCAATGTCTATGTCAGTCAGTCCAAGAACCAGCTCTTATCCCTGTAAAATTTAATTAGCTAATTTTCAAATGTTCAAACAAGAAAAGAACTGTGAGACTATACATATACGAATCACTCGCTGACGAGGACTCGCTTTAAATTATTGCTCGTGAGTTGTGAGTTACTCTTAAAAGTCAGTCAGTCAATTCCTTATCGTTTTTTTCTTTCTATTCATTTACTTAGTATTTAGGTACATAAATTTAGCATAAAATGAGGGAAATGTCCATTACACAATACAATACAATACACACAGTGTCGACTCTGCGTAACGGAGAGAGATTTGTGTGAGTGTGTATGCATGCATAGAAAATCTCTGAGCTGGAGTAATTTAAATTATGAAATTACTCTTTTTTTCATGTACAATTTGGAACGGCAGCGAAACGATACGCCATATATAATAAAATATTATCCTCATTTGCCATTCACAAAAATCCCCCCCAATTAGCATGAACATAGCATTTGCATTTAGAGCTGATGGATGTGGACATGGACACACATCTATATCATTCAACTGGTCCTTTGTCCTTTGACCGAAATACAGATACAATACAATGTGTGGATACAATGGTGTATGGTGATGGTCATATAGTTGACTCAAATATTGTTTTTATTATCATAAATCAAGACATGCTATAAGTCTATAAGGATTCGGGGATGGCGATTGTCTTTGTCTACACAGACTATATAGTCTAAGTATACACAGCTTCAAAACTTGTTATACGACGCCAAAAACATTTCCAAATGCTCACAAATATACGATACACATTAAAATCAGTCTCACATATAGAATCCATTTTAATTTGTAATGATCATAATATAATACATATATTGATTCCTTATTTTTAATGAAAAATGAAGGCGCCGTCGTCCGCTTTGCAAGTCAAATTTCCTTCTGTTTTTTTATTTTAAGAAAAAAAATTTATTCTCTCATTTATTCATTCACGACAAGAAACAAATACAAAATAAAAAATAAAAAACAATGCAATGATTCGATGAATTCAATGAAATCAATCAGGTTATTTTCAACTTCAACACCTTTACACTTGTCCATATTGAGATGAGACTAAAAGGAAAGAGCAAATAAAGTTATATACCTTTACATTATACATAGATATATGTACAATATATATAGGTATAGGGAAAGAATATTCCGTTTCTCTCTTATTGTTTTCCTCTCTGTGTAAACTCTATAAGAATTGAGTGTGGACTGCGAAGGTTGTTGTTTTGTGATAATGAATGTCATTCGAACAAGGGAACAAGACGGAGTACAGGTAGCTAATTAGGGAGCTAATGAGAGACTAATAAAAATTTGACAAAGAAAGTTAACAGAGGAGACAAAGAAGACGAAAAGAAAAGGTAGAAAAATGAACAAACACATATAATATGTACATTATACATAATATATTCTATAATAAAATGATAACAAGTTGTCACTAAAGTTTGAAAAAGAACGAGGCCTTGATATTTAGTATTTAGTATTTTAGTTTGCAAATGGAGTAATATCAGTAGTATAATATAGCCGCAGTTGCTATAAAACATCCACGACTGTGTGTCATTGGTTTGGACCTTTGGACGATTGAAACTATATGCTATTTTAACTCGTAGCATGTTCTTACTCGACTATATGCACTGATAATTTTATATTCTGTCAATGTTCAAGGCCTATTAGTGATATCTCATTTGGGATTATTATTATTATTATTATTATTATTAGTTACTTATGAATTGGGAATGAATTCTGAGGGATTCTGAGAATTCCATTCTCACGCCACATGGAAAACCAAATATATAATAATATACATAAATAATACTATAATTAGGGTTGGTAAATGTTTGTCTCTTTATGACAATCCATATACATCAGACAGATCAAACCGCATAAAAACCGCTTTCTGATGAGAGTGATGAGTCAACTCATGAAATACAGATATACAATATTTCACTCACACTCAAACATGCCCAATCCAAGTAAAATGCAAAGATATTTTTATGACGAAAAAAAAAAAAAACAGTATAACAAAAGAACAAGAACCAAAGGTCGAGAGCTAAGAGAGATGAGAGTCCAACATACTGAGATATATATAACTAATCTCGTTAGGAAAGTGAGCAAGGCGTTTTGAGCATGGAATCACTTTCTCAACACCGTGTGCCATTAGACGATTATATATATATATATATAGTCAAGTAGTTCCAGTAGGTAGTTCCGTTTATCTCTCTCTCTCTCTTTCTCTCTCTCGTTTGTCCATTTTTACATTTAGAATATAGAACTTGAACGTTTAATTATGGCTAATGATGGACTTTAATGGGCACTGCATGTAGACAATATACAGTGTACACATAACAAGGGAAACTGTTGAACAGACGGGACTGGAATGTCGAGTCACTCTTCCCTCACCGCTAACAACTGGCTGCAACCAGCAACTCAACTGGTTCTGCTTCCAAAAACCGCATCTTTTATACATCATCATCATCATTATTATCATCCAGTGAATTTTTTTTTTCTTTTCTTTTTTTCAACTTCAATTTCATCTTTCATCTTTGATTTTCCTCATCCCTTTCTCTCTGTTTGATTTGTTGTACCGGTATATAGAGATATAGTGGTCAATTCTCATTGGGATTGTGGGATGTGAGTCGGAGGTCAAGAGAGACTCAAGAAGACGCTCTTTTGATTGTTGGCGTACGGCTATAGTCTTTTCCCCATATGTCCTATCACGATAAGTGTACTCTCGTATCTGTATATCTGATTGTGTGTGTGTGTGTGTGTGTGTGTGTGTGTGTGTGTGTGTGTGTGTGTGTGTGTGTGTGTGTAAGTAAATTAATGCAAAAGTTTAAAAGTTTCACTCTGTTACTCCTTTACGATCTCAAGTGAGCATCTGCATGTGTATACACAATGTACATATTGTACCTACATTCAAGTTAAATTATTAGCTTACCTTCGATTATTATCAATTATCATTGAACTGTGGGCAAGGACAACTCACACCAAGTCCGCCCATTTAACCTCAACTCAACTCTACACACAATTCAATTGAATACACACACACACACGTTTTTTTCTTCCCTTCCCGACTTCTCTTCACCACATCTACATCATCTTGAAACATTAAACATAAAACTGGATCACCCGACAGTCGGCAACCAACAACTTTTACAAGCTATATACATGATGATACATCATAGATAATCGACAAAAAAAAATGAACAATAAAAAAATCATTCACAGTAGCCCTTGTATAGAATATACACATACGATAACAAGAAAAACGCTGTTTTATACAAACATGCAAAAATGAAGAATTTGCGATCAATCTATGGAAGGAAAAAAAATGGACACGTCGGTATGACCAGTCCCTGGTCAACTGGAATTTGATATAATCAATTAAAGATATGTCATTGTATATTTATAGTGAGAGAGAATGATTAAATTTTTTTTATCATCACAGTGAAACTGAAAACGGATATAAAACATTGAATAATAAAAATTTCAATTTAATTGTGTCTTGTTTTGGTCCTGATTCTTGAACATGAGCCCATAGCTAAATAAATAAATAATTGTGATATAAAACTGTGAATACTGACTTTCATCATTTAAAATGGATAAATAATGAATGTGACAACTGAAAAGTCTTGAATTCAAACCAATTAACATCCCCACATTTCACCGAATTTATTTTTTGTTGCCTCTTTTGTTTCTTTGAAAAAAAGCGTCCAATGTCTCAATTAAAAAATGAATATTGGTTGAAAAATCCATTTTTGATTGCCCATGAATTGTAACTTTGAAATATAAACTGTGGATATGAGGTCAGAACTATCAGAATTCGTATTAACTGTCTGGGCATCTTGGGTAACGTGTCATCTTTGATTTCAATAGGATTGGCTGATGATTGGTATGATAATAATTACAGTCTATACTATACGCGCAGAATTTTCCCTATCTGTGTGTCTTATTCCATATTCGCAGTGCATTCAATGCGGACATGCAGCTTAAATGTGTATCGGTGTCATTTGTTAGTATCTGTATATATATCTAAGCAAAAAGCATTCAACCCTCAAATACTATTAAATCATATTATATAAAAAGTTAAAAAAACAAAAACTATCGGGGGGATATTTCCTTTCATATTTCATATTTAATATTTGTTAATACCTATACTCTCTATACATACATTAGCAAAGGTCATACACCATTTATTTAAATTACACAGAAAAAACCATGCTCTCACAGGATGAACTTGATCGTGATATTTCATTACACACACTCACACACAGATATTACATAAACGAAGAAGAAAAAGGATATACTTTTCCCTTAATTCTTTTTGACGAGGACTGTTGGTCGTCGGTTGCAAGATTTTGGATTTTGGATTGACAGGGGAGAGAAAGAGAGAGAGAGAGAGAACTTCTCTCAGAGAAGTTTTGCAAATTGTATTTGCCAAACATACACTTTCCTATATACAGATATATACCTATTACCTATACATAGGAAAGAAAATCAGTGAATTTTATTTGAAGCCTGCTCGTTTATTGAATTTATTTGTTTGTGTGTGTATTTGATATTTACATGCTTTGTTTATGCGTATTTGCTATATATATACAATTTATATTATGATGGCTGAACATGAATGTTAATTCATGACTATATGTATGATTGTATGATTGTGAATGTGGGGAAGACGATGAGATTATGTATACTTATAGATGCCAAAAAAAAAAAAAGTTGATCAATTTGTCTTGGATGATTAACAATACTTGAAGAGTGTCTCTAAAGCGAACCGCCACCCATCTCACAATCAGCATGACAATTAGCATGAGGACTTGGACTCTCGCAAAGGTAGAATTGGACGTGGATAAGATCTGGATCTCTTGTCGAGAGATGGAAAGATGACTTTTGGACGGATCAGTAAAGAAATCACAAGAAGAAGACGACGACGACGACGACGACGACGACGACGACGACGACGACGACGACGACGACGACGACGACGACGATGAAGGGACCAAAGGGTAAAATACACAGATATGTAAAAATTAACCAGAATGTCTATGATATTATGTAAAATATACGAGGATGGTGATTGTAATTTCATGGGTCTCAAGTTACACCTGCTTCATCGTCTCAGTCTACTCATCGCATAACAAATAATAAACAACAACAACCACCAACCACCATCACTACACTATAGATACTACCAGCCACCACAGCCACCAAAACTATCAGAGAGAGAGAGCGAGAGAGCGAGAGAAATAAAAAGAAAACAACCTTCGGAGCTGATAGTCAATAATAAATAACGCCGAGCCACATGCATATAGATACTACTTTACTTACACACAATAAATAAGGAGACGACAAAGAAGAAGAAGAAAAGAGACGATCGTGTATATACAAAAGAACTACATAGAAAAAAAATGATAATACCCCAAAAAAATCCAGTTGCTCTTCTCTTCTGCTGCTGCTACTGCTGCGGCTCGGCTGTAGATTGGTGAAGACAAAAAATCTTGACTTTTGTTCTCTGTTGATCCATTTGATTTCTACTTGGAGTTGGGGTTTGAGTTTGATTGACAAGGGTTGTCGTTCGAGTGACAATGGGTGAAAATGACACATGAAACCCATATCTTGACCATTTGGACCACAGGGCATAGAAAAAATTTCCTTCCCTCCACCTATACCTACAATTCAAATGTATAGTACGTGTATGTACATTTTACATACTATAAAATATAAACTATACTGTGCAAACACACGCACACACGCCACACACGCAAATGATTACAACAACTATAATATAATACAAACGTTCTAAAGTAATCTAAAGGGATTTACCTCCTATAATATATAATACTATACTTTTTCTTCGCTAACTCTGGGTGTCCTCTTAAAAATCCTATGTGTGTGTGTGTGTTGTGTATGTGAACCAAATTGAAAACACGTGGTTCATAGAGTCTGTCCAATGCTTTGACGTAGACGGATGGTTCATGTATGAACTGTGGCCATCGACCAGTCTACATTGCAATCCTAAAAATTCTCGACCATCCACCAGCTGCTCTTTTTCGGCTCATTATATTTGCAGATTATCACTATATAATATACCGACTATCTGGGGACTGTATTATAATTTATATAGAGACAAAACTCTATCCAGCATCGCAACTCTCTCATACTACTTGTGGAAACATCTCCAATTAAAGGGAAATTGTCAAATTTACTCGGAATACAAAACTGTGGAATCTTTTGTGTATTATAGTACATTTACATTTAGATTTGCCAAATATATTGGATAATAATATAATTGCAATAATTACTCATACTATAAATGAATTTCATACTCTCTTACTGATTACTGATATCAAGAAGAATCGGAAAGTAAAAATACAAATGTATATAAACCCAACAAAAGATTCTCAATCTCATAAAAGTAAAGCCATGTCAAAAACATCACATGTGTGAGCATTGCATGAGAATATACAGAGAGATGAAGGAATTATGGTTATCATGAGGAATCTTTTATATTACATATGCGATTACTATCAAACGATTACCATTTTTATCATTAAATGAATGCGGACAAGACGGCAAGGCAATAAATTATTTTCCTCGTCTGGTTTTTTTCTTTCTCTCTCTCTTCTTTCTTTTCTGTAGCTACCTCACTTAATTGCTCCTCTATACTATACTCTTCCTCCTATTTTACCCCAATTCAATCAACTTTGGTGAGTTTCATTTATAAAATGCAAATTGCATATTTGAGAATCTCATCTATTTTATTTTATTTCTATCCCATATATATAAAATGATATTATTATTATTATATCTCGGCTCACAAAAAGGTTGTTGTAATTTGTAATTTGTAATTATCTAATATTCAGCAGAGAGGCTCGAGACTCTGCCCGAGAGATGAATAATGAGAAATCGTGAGTTTCTAATCGTAAACAAAAAAAAAATGGATGGTTTGCGATTTTCTATAGCAGTTAAATGTGTTTACTGTATGGGATTTTGTGCAAAAGTACGACATAATCTAGCATATTAATGTCTCACACGTTCAAAGGTTACACTCACTCTCCTCAAGATTCTGTTGTAAATATTGTAAATGATACAAATTACAAAAATTATATATACATTGCGTATATATATTTTGTCCATATGTGCTGAGCATTTTAAATGTAGGGAAATTTGCAGATTCATCACACAGCGCGTAGCAGTGTAAAGTACGTAATAAATAATATGTGTAAAAAAGAATACGTACACACTCTCCATGTACCTACATATAGTTAGTGCGTTGTATTTATATATATATAGGTATATAGGTATATATTGTCAAATGTTTTTGGTTTAACAATCAGTTTAAAGTATTGAATGTGATATGTGATATTCTTTTTTTTTTGTTCATCCATGTCATCGCTCCTGTGTAATTAACTACTACGATTATTATTATTTTATTATATATAGACCAATTGGAATTTGATATAGTATTTATTATGCATATATGAGTCATATCAATAATAATAATAATAATATCAACATCACATCTCCACACTCCACATATATATATTATCATTATATTCATTATATCTCCGAGTCTGAATTCATTTTTCTATTATTGTTTTTTCATATATGTGTGTAATCAAATACAAAAAAAAAGTCCTCTTCCAGTTCGGAAGCACTACTGTGAAATGTGATACAAACATGAGCAGGTTTACGTTTTTACGTTTAAGATTTATGATCCATCGTCGCCTACAAAGTCAGAGTTCAGTCTTTTCATCTAATTTTAATTGCAACTCTGGCAGCCGCAAACGGCACAAACTTTTCCCCTGTTGTGTGTATACATCAAAATTTTTCACGCGTGTGTCACATCATCCATATGCATAGTAAATACCTTTTATGGTAACAAATACTGAGAAAAAAATAACATGTTAATTGTACCATATGTCAAAGGCACCTATTTTTATGTATGATCTGGATCTGGATCACAAATGTATATGTTTGAAGACGATACAAATATACATAGAAAGGAGGAATGAGCAAGTCATTTTGAATTGCGAATTGCAATTTACATCATATATCATATTGGTAGACTCTCGAGGCTTACCTATATATATATACATAATATTACACAAATGTAACATGAAATGCACAGACTGATTGAATAATAATAATAATAAAATGTATTCATATATATACACAACGGGTGATAATAATATTATTGGTATTATCAAGTATTACCTATATGTCACATATATAGGCTACATGATATTGAATTCCGTTTGTATTCATTTTCAGAGAGAGAGAGAGAGAGAGAGAGGAGTTTGTGACTAGCATTTTCGTTCACTCACCTTCTTCATCTTCTAAACAGTCCTCCTCTTTTATCAGGAAAAATTTAAATTCCCCGAGTTGTATATACTTGAATGAACACATTCTTCTTGAACACACACAGATACACCCAGAGATGCATCAGTATCAAAGTATGTATTGAAAAAATTCCAAGAATCGAATTATTGCCGTGCCAAAGATTGATTTTTATCAGAGATGAAATCGGGAATGCAGCAAGGAGCATCAACTACAGTAGACACAGACAGAGAGAGAGAGAGAAAGAGAGAGAGAGGAGCATGCAGTGTGAAATGTCCAATGTCTGCAAAGAAAAATGAAACCGGTTTCCATCTCCAAAACTCATCAATATACAGTGTGTACTGTTATATTTTAATTTTAATTTTGCCACCTCTCTCTCTGTCTTTGTATATTCTATTCTACACTCAACTAGATACATCATTTTCAGTCATATTCAGTCAAATAATGACGAACAATGACCGCTATACACATTAAATGCATGTGTATATATCAGTATTTTCAGTATAATTGTATCCATATCGTATATAATTGGTAATTAAACCAAGCCTACATAGGTAAATGTAATGCGTATAATGTAAAACTTTTGTTACAATCTGCCTTCGGATAAACAAAAATGTAATTCGCTTAGATTAATTCACTATAAGTATGTAGACACAGACAAACAATAAGGATGATGGAAGGGAAACGAACATAAAGAAAAAGAAAGAATGGAGAGAAAGGAAGAAAGAAGGAGAGAGAAAAAATCTATGTGGTCCATGGGAAACGTCACTTCCAATTAAAACATGATCATAAAATACATATATATAAACATAAAAACGTCAATCAAATCAATGTATAGACACATTTTTACAATATTTTTTCTTTCCAAAGTTCATGTATGAATATATATATAGTATATTATATACTGACTACAAGAAAACATGACAAAACACACGAGAGAAACAAAACTGCACACAGAGAGGTATGTATTTCATTTGCATATATTATACAATATACATAAAAGTTATGTAAGTATTCGTCGTTTTCCCACTCTCTATTCTGTATTCTTCTTCTTGAGAGAAAAAAAAGGGAAGAAAAAATGAATCAAAAATCTTGCAAATTGCTCTTTACAATTTGGAATTTTCAACAGAACATGTGACGGATCCATATCTTTTTTTATGATATGTGAAATGAACACGCTACTCAATTAAAAAATCATTATCAGTTTTCTTAAATTATGACGTGTTGAATATGTTGATGGATATCTCAATTCTCTATCGCCATATATAGCACATACTTACTTATATGACCAACTAACCATCAACCTCAATTAAAAACGATGAACGATGATGATTAAAGATTAAAACAAATGATTAAAAACTTTAAGAAAGATAATTGACGAGTATACGTAATACAGACAGATAGGGGGGATGATGATGAGAGAGTACTCGAATATATTTCGATTGTTATAAAATCTATCTGATCGGAAATCAATTTTGAATGAAATGAATGAACTGCAAACTTATTGGAAAACTGGTAAATCAATTTACACTCATCAGAAAGAGAAAGATTCCAATCCACAAAGTCCGTTTTTTTTGTTAAACACAAAATATTTTCACATTTTTTGTAAGAAAAACTACATGCTATATATATATATGGATGATTTTAAGTCAGTAATACTGAAAAATGAAACCAGAAACGAATTTTGAAGATCTGTATATTAGTGCAAACAAAACCTTTTCACTCGCATATTACTGAAGTACTATTTTTGACATATATATATATATACATATATAATGAAAACGTTCAAGAAAACTGCATATTATATTTCTTTAGTGCAGTCCAAGATGCTAAATAACATTAACTTTGGTGTAAAAAACAGATTAAAAGTCGTTTTTTGAGAACGAGTTTCATGCTATATCGAGCTGTGTGCTATTTTATACATATACAAATTGTATAATACAATAATATAAAAGTATATTATTGTCACATCAGTAAGTATGAACTTACATTTTCGGTTTCAAAATATATATACGGATGAAGAAAACCAGTTGAGATATATATGCATATAAAAAGTACAATAAATAAAATCAGCGTCAAATTGAATATATACTTAGTTTTATCTTCATTTTCCTGATAGCCCAAATATCCCTTGTATAACTTACAGATAAAAATATGTTCAGTTTTCTTACTAAAAAAATACGTAACTTTGTAAGTATGCTGCATAGAAAGTGCAAAGTTTCTCGTGAATAATACTGTACTTTTATTCGCCAGTTAGTTCGAGCCATTTCCAACTGAAAAAGTATATAATATGCAATCAAATAATATTTGATTGCACATATTATGTGATTAATTGTTGAAAAAAATCAAAATGTACTTGAGAGTTAAGACAAAAAATTCACAATCTTATTTTTTTTTATTTTTTTTTCTTCCATTTGATCGACATTTGACAGTTTTTGACATGAGAAATGATACTTTTCTTACGTTTTTCCTTTTTTTTTTTTTGAGACTCACAGGGATTTGAAGGTGAGAATTTTGATTCAATATATATCGTATATAATTAAGTATTGAAATATACTTTCAACTTTTATACTAATTATATAGAAATTACATTTTTTTATTATGTATTTTGTATTCGTTATTATCACAGTCTTTCCTTGAATCCGTACATATGATGTATTTAAATAACAATTAAATAATGATAATTTAAAGTGTGTGATTTGTGATTTCTTTCTCTTATATATAATAATAATATATAAATATAAGATTCAAAACTGAAATTATTTGCGCTTCTTCTTATCTTCTTGTATATTATATTTTAATTAAGTATAATTAACAATAATTTAATTAATAATTAAGTAACTATAATGAGCACAACGTACGAACACACAATATGACAAAAAATGATGACATGTATATAAGTAACATAAATAGTATTACAGTAATACACAATATATAAATAATTGCTACATCTAGACACATAAGTATGTATGAATAATAGTATATAATATAATAGTTAAAATTGTACTTAGTTAAATATATATAAATATAATATGTACTACAATAGTTGACCGTGTAATATAAATCTTTAATAAAACAATAATAGATATAGAAAAAAATGAGATTCAGTTGTGAATTATTATTATTATCAGTAAACATATAATATTATAGGATTGGATAGAGAAACGATCAATTGTTGTTTGTTGTGGTGATCTTGGTGATGGATATATATATAGGTATATATAAGTACTTATAGGAGTTTTTTTCGAGCGAGGCTTTTTGAGGGTGGAAGGTGACATGGCTTTGTTGTCATACATTTTTGGTATTAATTACAATTATACATAGTTATTAATTAAATATGGTTGCATCAAAATGACTCAGACTTTGAAATGGAACTTAGAGTGTGTGATTGTAGTGTCAAGTAGTTTTATGTATATTAGGGTGCACATGTACAATGTACATTGACAATATGACATGAGAGTTGACGATGTACACTTTTCTTGTGAGGTTTCTTGAGGAGCTTTGAGAATTTATTATATTATTATTGTATTATAATAAGAAAATCAACATGACTAGAGATTGCTCTTGTACGGTTATCCGCGGTTTCATCTTTTTTCTTCTTCTTTGTTTTCTTTTGTTGCTTCCGGTTTTTCATATACAATATATATCTATATATATATTTATTTTTTTGGAATGACTAAAAAAAACTGACTGAATCCGACTGGCAGGTCAAGGATGGTCATATATATATATATACGGGAGTGCCGCATGACCTGCACCATCTGCGCGATGAAATAATTAATCGATGATGCCAAAACCAAAAGTCAAAACACAAAAGGCGTGTGTGTGTGTCGTCGTCGTCCATCACATCTTCATTGCCGAAGACATATTTGACAAAAAATAAAATGATTGTACATAAGATATTTTTTTCGTTGTGACTCTCTCTCTCTCACGACGTCAGACACTTTTTGGTTTATATATGAGCTGGCGGCGGCACACACGTATAGTATGTGCCCGTCGATGAGATGTGATGCTGATTCTTCAAAATCTTTTGTTTTTTTGTTGTTGTTATGTATACATCTCTTACGAGCATCCACATTCGTCCACTTTAGCATTATGAATGACGGTGACTTTGAGGGAATTTGGACTATTTGGATCCATTTGAATGACATCCAGCTCAGAGAGTTTGGTGGGGATACAACAAAGTTTGGGAGCACCACTCTCCTTCCCTTTACTCCGATTGATAATGTGTTGGAACATGGCATGATTGGATGCGTACGGGAGTCTCCGTGCATTTGCATTACAACGACCCTCACAGTAGTCCATATTAAAGGAGAGTGGAGCCAGGATGACGTCCGTGATTTTCAAATCCTCAAAACTGACAGTCAATGGTTTGCGACAACAAGTTTTCCCATGTTTCATTTGACCACAATCTCGTCCTCGTTTCTTCCCTCCACGTCTCCCTCCACGATGATGATTATTATTATTATTATTTCCATGATGATTATTATTATTATTGTGAGTACTCCCTGTGTCGCCACTACTACTTGTCACGTCACCATCTACAAAGTCTGAGAGTCGATGACGTTGATGCTTCACCACATTATTATGATTTTTATCTCGATCACCCCCTGACACAACCGACCGACGACTCCGTAATTGTTTCTTATTATTATTATTATTATGATTACTACTAATACTTATAATATTGTCACCACTCCCACTCCCACCAATCCTCGTCTTCATCCAAACAATCTTCAAACTCCCTTCATTCTCCATCATCTCCATCTCTGCTCCCCAACAACTCACTTGAATCTCTAAAATACCTTTCCCTTCCCCCGCAGCACCTCCGGATGTCATCATGAGACGACTCACATTTCGTGTCATATCCATCATCCCAATCGTCCTCTCCTCCTCATTCTCCATACTAGCAGTCTTCTCCCCTTGGGGAACTATTGCTAGACAGTCCTTGGGAAGGAATAGCAATGCATCTCGAACTTGAAGTCGATAATTCCTTTCTTCATACTTCTCAAAATTCAATACGAATCTCAAATTCCCTCTTATAATCTCCGGTTGGATTTCTATATTCACAACAAAAGCACACCAAACAAACAAAAAAAATTCCATTATAAATATTTTGCATGAACTTGATCAGGGGTATTGAATTTAATGGATTTATTTTTCATATTGGTATGGTCAGTGGTCCGTCCACTCGTCAAAACTCTCAATCTGTCCAACTTAATGGATTCAAAAAATATATGACATGTGACATTGACAGTTTGTATGTTTGGCGTTTGGCATTTGGATGACGATGACACGCTCAAAAGAAGGCAAAATGTTAAATGTTGTGGAGTGAAGCGCAAAATGTTCATTTAGTAACTGAATAAAAACAACCGCATTCCAAATGGATTAAAGTCAAGTGGTTTACATGAGAGAGAGAGAGAGAGAGAGATAAATATGAAATATCAAAGGGTTTCCTATGAAATACTTATTGTAATCCGTGTTATCAAAGGATATTAGTCGTCGCGTTAGCCCGATTGCCGATTTAAATATGTTTAATAATACGATATTTATTGTCCTGCCTTTTCCACAGAATTCCTCGTCCATACAGAAATGAAGTTAGGAATTTGGAATTCCAGATAGAAAAAAAGTAAATATAAATAAATATCCCACCTGATTAAGTATATTGACTAGACTTTTTATATATGTATTGTAAGAGGAGTGTGAAGTAAATTGATTGTTGATTAGAGCCGGATGCTCATAGTCAAACTATACCTCACAAATGGACATGGAAATGGAAATGGAAATGGAAATGCCAAAAGCCAAAATACTCAGGATTGATACACACACAGGCACACAGGTAATAAAATGGATTCTCAACAAAAAAATCTCAAACTCTCAAGACTCAAATCTACTGTTGCAAATCAAGTTGAGATTTGACTTGACTTAACTTTTTTTTTCCCCTCCGTGTGTTTACTCAAGCGAGTGACAAAATAAATATAGGGAATTTTTCTTTTTCCTCCCCGTCTTTCTCTCTCTCTCTTTGTCTCTCGTTCTCTGTGTCTCTGTCTCGTTGACTATTATCAAATAATTAACAATGCTGTACAGAGAGGAGAGTATATATATACATCATTGAAGGACTTTGAATGGTAAACAATGGGAATAAGGAGAGAGAGAGAAGGAAAAGAAATGATGATGATGATGATATCTTATGATACAGCAATAGCCAACCGTGAGTGTGTAAATAGAAAAAGTGTAATATATATATACATATACATATAGTCGAATGATTGTTGGGAAAAACACAAGACGGAATTTTTTTCTTCTTCTTCCTTCTCTTTTCTTATATCCTCGAGCCAAAATCAAAAGGTAAAAAAGTTCAAGTCTAAGAAGCCTTCTGTGTGTAAGTATATTTGTGTGATTTGTGATTTGTGTGCTCTGTGTGGGCTTTCCCAAGTTTTTTTTTCCACTTCAACTTGTTGCATTCCTCGATCCTTCATCTGTGTAACATAACATTCAAACACCGACATATGACGTATACAGACACACACACACACTCACAGTCAAGATAGAAACCACGGCAATTCACTAATTACCACTAGAAAATCCCTGCAAACCTTCTCAGTTTCCCCATTTTTTTCTCATTTTCTCCTTTGCTCGTGTGTGAATATGTGTGTGTTTGTGTGTGTGTGTGGACATAAAATTCCTACACACTTGATATTTGAATGTTTGCACATTGAATAAATGAGAGTGCGTGGGTTATTCCCGGGTATCCCTATATATATTAATTTGGCGAGAGAGGAAAAAAATCCAAAGAGAACACTACTACATAATATGACATACCAAAAACAAAAAAAGATGCGTGTGTGTGTGTGTGTGAGGTGGGAACACACGTGAGAGTAGCAGCAGAATAGCGAAAGTAAACCAGGTCAGGTCGCATCGCCATCGCAATCGCATATTAGATGTCATCGTTATTTAAGATTTCATAAAAAAAAAAAAATGCAGATATGAATATGCACAGACACTAACTGGATTTACATGATTTAATTGTACGTCAAATGAGAAAATGTGACATTGTCACAACATTCTGATTGCAAATATAGTCAAAGAGTCAAATGAAACGGTTAAGCTGTAAATTAGTAAATTGTAAGTTGTGGTTTTCCACAGTTCTCTGTTGTTTTGTTGTTGTTGTTGTTGTTGTGCTACTGCTTCTGTGTGTGTGTGTAAGTATAATTAAGTATATTATGAATGTCTAATGGAAAGGAGAAAAGAAATGAAGGAAGTTTGGCTGTGGTTGTGGTTGGCTGATTGTGAGTTGAAAGCTGATTTTTGTGAATGGTTGAATGACTATGTAAGTCCGGCTCGGCTCGCTTCGTGAAATCCCAATTCAACAAATGATTTCTTATCAAGATCAAAAGTCTTCGTCCATTCTTCATTTTTCCTCTCTCTCTCTCTCTCTCTCTCTCTCTCTCTCTCTCTCTCTGTCTCTGTCTCTCTCTGTCTGTAGAGTCTGGACTA
>JAIUND010001971.1:0-27507 GCA_034699125.1 Gisinianus flammeolus | reverse complement strand
GTTTTACACTATAGCCGTGCATTACACATGCATAAGGTATAGGTGTGGGAGCGGACCACCGTTTTCTCTACATTATAGGAGAAATGCATTATATAGGCATGCACTGTGGAGGAGGTTTACTGTACCACGGTTCATATACTATAAAATATTCAGTTATCAGTTGTGGTCTTTTCATTTTGCCTTAATTATTCCCTTCAACAGAACCACAAAAATATTCTCTCTCGTTCCACATTGTGCGTATATTAACGTACCCATTTAATTGGTGTGTGTGTGTGTGTTGTGCACTGTGCAGTGAAAAAGTTTCCCTCCCACAAAAAATATATATATAGTTATACTGCAGTACCTGATGGTCTACTTTTAAATAATCGTCATCTCCACATAAATAAATATACACTTCAGTCAGATTTTCACAGTGACTTCAGATGTTATCAGGGGCACACTGAGAACACTATATTTTTTTTATTTTATTAAACTTTCTGGTTTGGCGAAAGAATTCTCACTACATGTTTTCAAACACACAGAAAAATCTCGGACAAAAGTTTCGGAGGACCGCACGCTGCAATTTCAAATTTCAATACAATTAATTTACCAATCATCCGTCAAGCATCATTAATTAAACACCAAAACCAAGGTAATTTTTATCATCATTAAAGTATACAACGAATAGCTATATTGAGTTGTGTGTGATAGGGGTGTTCATTGCATTGTGCTGTAATGGGGGGAAAGCAGTGGGAAATTCCCACTGGGAATTTGCACTATAAATATAGGATGAAAATTCCACACTACTTTTCATATTCGCACACATAAATGTGTGTACAAAATATATACAAACACACTCGAGCTATTTACCATATTCACACACACATACGTAATTAATTATTAATTAATTAGTTAGTTAGTTAATTACGTAATTAAGTGGGGATTTTAAATTATTATGAGCGTATATGTATGTACATATATGCAGCTTGTGTATTTCATATTTAAAATGCATTGTTAAACTTGAATCTGTACTTTTATATCTTGCAGGTTCCACAACAGTGTTTTTGCATCATTTCGAGATGGACAACGTGAGGAAGGGTTTGAAATCTTTCATCGAGACGGGCAGAGTGGACGGAGTCACGGACGTGGAATTTTGTCCATGGAATCTCGAGGAATTCCAACTTTTGGAGCGATTCTCTGCCTCTCCCGGTCAACATCAAGTCCAGACCCTCCGAGTCTCTGAATACGAGCCAATGCGAGGGATCTTAATTTTAGACTTAATTTTACACGCTCTCTGAATAAGCTCCTGCACTCGTCGGCGAGTTCCCTACTGAAACTTGTCCTTCTTGGCCCAATGACTCGTCTCAAGAAATCCCCAGACTTTCCACGGTGCCCCAATGTCAAGTCCATCATTCTCATGGACACTGGCTCGCAAAAGGGTGACCTCGAAGTGGACGAAATGGGTGCCTGGAGTGATGGGAGTGATGTCAGTGGGAGTGATGAGGAGGATAATGATGATGAAGATGATGATGAAGACTTAAAACCTGTCCCGTATTTCCCATCAGGATTTAAATTCTCCGCCTATTTCCCGGCTCTCCGAACCTTCACCATCTACTTTGACAATTTTCAAATGGGCCAATTATGCTCACGGAAATTCCCCGAGAATTCCCGGATTGGCCCGCTGTCCTTACGGTTCGGACTCTGGACATCCGGGTCAAGGACTCCAAGCGGAATTCGAATAGTTTTGACAAAGAATCCATCCGGAAGTTGTCGGTCATGTTCCCCAAAGTGTCGAGTTTGATCGTGCGCGGGGAGGAGGAGTTTGGCGAATGGGCGTCTGCGCTCTGGGAGTTTTCCCCGCGACTCAAAACCCTCCAGATCCAACTGGTCGTCCTTTGGCGGGATCCCAAACCGGAAGTATTCGATGCGGCCTTCACAGGGCTGAGTGAGGAGGACTGCAAAAGACTCGCAGCCATACCGGAGGAAGATTGGCCTGCCGAGTCCACCCTCCTCCGTCCACATCCCTCCATCTTGAACATGACATGTATATAAGTTTTCTCCGAATTAATTAAACAATTTTTATCTATATTTTCCAAATAGAGTAGGTGTTTTATACATTGTGTACAATATAAATTCTTTTCGCTTGTATATATAATTCTTTTTTTATTTATACAGCACTTACCCGCTTGAGCATTGAGCTCGGAGAGAATTTTTGGTGTGATTTGGAGGGTTTTGATGATGAAGGGAATGAAATAGAGAATCCGAATCCGGCTGTAGTGATGACGCCCGTGACGGGCAAGTTGGCTTTTCAACTCCACACAAAACTTAAATTCCGGATCTTGACGAACGAGCTCCGTGCACCCTTCCAAGGCCGTAAGTCTCATGTGGAGAAAAATGTATACTTATCACACACAACAAGACGTTATAAAATAAAATAAATAAATTATTAAAAAATATTTCTGTGTAGAATCTTTCCGGGTATATTTAATTCAATCATGTGTGTGTGTTTTGATGGATTTGTATAATAAGCAGGGGTTGAGAGGGGATTGATTCCAGCCATGAGGCGCTTTGCAACCATCGACACCAAACGAAGTCTCCCCTGTTTCCAGCAATGGTAAAAAGTCAAAAAATATCCCGCATATCACAGCATGCAGCAGAGCTTCACACACAAAATAAATTACTTACTATTTTATATATATTGCACTCTCTTTTTAATACTTTTTACTCTTTATTATCACACACACACACACACATATATTATTATGATTCTCCCTTATTTGTTTGTGTATAGTAAAAAGTGTCTCTCGAATCTGTACATTTGACAGAGGACTTTTTCCATATACACGTTCTATTTTTTTTTTAACATTTTAATTTTCATTACATGATTTTTTTTTATATATATTTTAAACCACATCCATGAAATCGCTTTTACATTTCTTTATATATGATTATTGGATTCTCTGTGTGTCCGTATATTGGCAAAAAGGAATAAATAATAAATTAAATTATTCTAAACAATAAATAAATAGTCAGTATTCATTATAATTGTGAGGGTGTGTAATATGTATATGTACTTCAAATTGTGAGTATATGTGCCAATTGGAAGTTGAATGTTGATGTCGATGTTGAGAGTTGAGCGCTGACAAAAATAGGAATAAATTAATTGTATAGGGGAGCAACTTTTTATTACGTACTCAAAAAAACCGGCTTTTTGGACCCCGCCCCCCTTGTAACAGTCACGTGGTACTTTTACCCCCCTCCCCCCTATACTCTAACATTAGCATACATACCAAATTTATATTACATAACTCTTTTCTCACACTCCCCCTCCCCTCAAGTGCGTCCGTAATAAAAAGTTGCACCCTAGGTGAATGGGGGAAAAAAGAGGGAGGGAAATTTTACAATTGCATCAACGAGTTATATTGACCGCGTGTGCAGTGTTGGATAATCATTGAAATTGCCACTCATAATCCTAGGTAATCATGATTACCAATTGATTTACCACTCATAATCTTTGCTATTACTCATGAGTATACCAACTCTTGCATTGATTTTACCGATCTTTAATAAATATTTTGAATTAAATTTGACCTGAAATTTGTAAATTGACCTATAGATGTAGCCTAAATTATATATTCTGACCACAAATTGGCCTAGAATAAATATTTTGACCCAAAACTGACCTAAATTACAAGTTTTGACCTAACTTTTACCTAAAAGACAAAATTTGATCTAGATTTAACCTAAACTAATATTGTGACCTAAATTCCAAAATTTGACCTTAACTATAATACTGTGACCAAAACTTGGCCCATTATTCTCAGTTCGATCAAAATTTGGGCTAAAGTACACACATTATTTGACCTGTTCCGTTTTGAATCTTTCCGCGTGAATCCTCGCACGATGGAGGAAATGGGCGTGGCCAACTGGATCCTAATGGAGGACACCGTGACCAAACCCGCCAATCGGGACTGAAAGAGCCGATTGACCCCTTTGGAATTGCCGTCTACTCCACGGCCAGTCTGTTCCGTCACACTCCTACGACCGAAATGTCACGCCGCTTTACAGCGCCCGTTTCGGAACGTTGACGGTCCTTGCCCGGCGGCCGCTCAGAGCGGGCGAAGAACTTTACCTCAACTTTTAGTCCGATTTCACAGAGGAAGATCGAGAAACCCGCCGCCGGCATTTGTTGACGACCTAACAAATTCCACTGCGACTGCGAGCTGGATTGGCCCATTCGTGCCCAACTCGTGACCGCCGTGACTGGCTCCGACCATGTGTGTGGGCGTGGAATTCCTCTGCTCCAAGTGTCGGCATGACCTTTTGCCTTCAGACTTCAAACGGACGGAAGGTCAAAGGAAGCCGGCGGGGATGGACGAGGTCACGTGTTATGGCTGTGGGGCGGATCTGCTCATCGCCACGGGGACTCATCAAAAAATGCGGGCAGTGGCATCAAAACTCGTCATGGCAAATTTTCTTCTGCCATAGTTTTGGACAAATTGAAGGCGACTCTCGAGTTTTTCCATGAAAATCTCTGCCCGCCAACAACTTTTCACATCCATTTGCAACATTCCTTGGACTATACGTCCTTTGGGCCGTTCTTCCCTACTCGGAATTTTAAAACTTGACAAATTCCACACACCATTTTGAACTTTGTATATAAATATTATGAACTTTTTGAAAATTATTTAACAAACATTTTTATACGATAAAATGGATCGGCAGAAAGAATTGGTAATGAATTAGCAAAAAGTGTTTCAAAAAGAATTACCTAGAATTAGTATTACCAAAACGTGGAATTATACAACACTGGAGAGAGAGAGAGAAAGAGACAATGCGACGTTGCTACATTTCATCAGCCTTACCACTGAGGAAATGTTGGCTCGTTAACAACACACGAAGTGGGATTCCTCTGCTAGCTTCAATTTTCAAATCTGTCATCCACAGAATTTAATCTGATTCCTTTTTAAAAAATGCTTTTGCCGATATATAAATAGAACTGCAGATAATAAATACCAGATCACAATTGATTGTATAATTAGCCCAGCTAATATAAGGAGAAGTAGTTTCCAGTTCATTAAAAAATATAAGTCTTTTCACTCGCAAAATTTCAATTGTTCAATTAGCAGGGTAACTTGAGACGACTGGAATTCGGTCAAAAATCGTCTATTTTTTCTTCTTTGCGGGTTTTGCGGGACACTCAGCGTTGTACCTTTCATGAAATAAGGGACTCTAGGCTTCGTGTCTGCTACTAGGACGCCACTTGTGGAATCTTATTTTTCGTATTTTTAATTATTAATCAAAAGATTCAACAATGTTGAGGTTGATCCGACCTATCTGATGCCTGATGATTTTCTTTATAGGTCGCTATAATTATGTATCGATGCCTGGATGGAACCAAATTATATCCCCGATATTATATAAGAATCATCCGATCCGCCAACAGGAATTCGCCACGCCCAAAATTAAGCATCCCTAGTTGAACCTTACAACAAAAATAACAAATACAAAATTAAACAAACAAAATTAAGTGAATACATATACTTTACGAGAAATTTCCGTGTACTATTTTAAAATTCCCTCCATATATGCTTTCTATATGTTTTTAAATTATCGTGTGGTGCTTATACATAGGGATTTCGCAGGTCTTTCCCTCTACTTCTCCCCACTCGTCACCGGCAGTATGTGCAAATGTGTGTATTGTGGATGTGGATCCGGATATTGGACAGGTTCAATGTAGATGGCCGACTCCTCCGACTTCCTCACTGCATAATAGCGGACATAGAGGAAGATGGGCGTGGCCTTGG
Organism: Gisinianus flammeolus; assembly: GCA_034699125.1. NCBI lineage: Eukaryota > Metazoa > Arthropoda > Collembola > Symphypleona > Katiannidae > Gisinianus > Gisinianus flammeolus. The sequence continues at coordinate 21,721 of JAIUND010001971.1, read as the reverse complement.
CCACATCACTCTCGTCCACAGTGAGGTTGACCTTCAACTTCCGAATTGCATTGTTCCCGCCCGTCCCTTCCAAATAGAAAATCCCGTTCCCTTTCAGGCCAAGACTAGATAAAGCCGAAGGCAAATCCGCGGCCGTCTCCGCATAATGAAAATTCCCGGAAGAACTCCAATTCGCTGTTTGGAAGTCGGAAAGGGTGTCAATGCACTCGAGGCGAACCCCTCCTTTGCCCCCTTCGAGAGAGTTTGAGGTCAATGGCCAGGAGTGACCCACGATGGACAGGGTGAGTTGAACCAAACCGAGGAAAACGGCTGCCTTTATTTCCATTTTAATTAATTTAATTTAATGAGAGATTGGAATTTTTAAGTCAAGTGCACAGTGCAGTGTTAAATGTGGACAGGGAAATTTTTCGTTGTGATTTTGGCAGTTAAGATTGTGGAATATTGGAATAAAATCCTCTTGAGCAAATATGTACACTTGTCCACAGCTGTCATAACTGTCAAAATCCTAATTAATTATAATTGACAAAAGTTGATAGCAAATTATCATCTGACAGTTAAAGAAGAGTGAACTGTTTTCAAACGGGACTCGATTATTTTGGTCTATATGTTTTTGACAATTAAAAACCTGCTGTTAATGAGCCTGGAATCTCCCCAAAACAGAAAAAACGCTATAAGGACAGGAATTTCCCTAATTATTTCGGTGCCTTTGTGTTTCAACACTCTGTCCGACGACTTTTTTCATAAAAAATCCTTTAAAATCCCACGCAGACTGCGTAATTTGAAATCTGGAAGGGAATTTCTGGAAAATGCTTAAATTATGAGAATGAGTCAGTTTTCTGACTAACCGCTCTAAAACCTGCCTAGGATTCATTTAATAGTCTTCAAAATTACAATTACTTACAATTAAATAAAATTAATATCCAGTATGACACAAATTTTGTTTTAATGTTTTCTGTATGGAAATGAACGATATTTTTGAAGCAGAGTACTAATATATAGAAACGACTAAATGGCGGTCATCCAATTGACATTCTCACCAAACGAGAAGACAGTTGAGCGGGACATTTGACACGATGTACATGACCGTGAGCGACGTGACCTTTTGAACCCGATAGAAACTCCCGACTTGAACCGAAAGTGGACGAAGAGCTCCGAGTTCACGAGTCCACCGTCTGAATTCCAGTTTGAAACATTTCCGCCTGCAATCGACTTTGAACTCCAACTAAGTTTCCATTTCCCGCCCTTTTTATTTCGGTTTTGCTCGAATTCTCTGCTGTTATTTTCTTTCTCCAGCTCAGAACGAGTTCCCGACTGGATTCGAATGTTTCCGCTTGAATTGGATAGACGAAAATGGTGAGGACAGTGTAGAGAACGGCTGCATATGAGAAGAAAGCATTGCCAAGGGAATCCATCGAGTTGTGGCATTTGATGCAGAGAAACACACAGAGAACATTGTACAAGACATTTGAGATGACGAAAAGTGGCCAGGCGAGAGCGGAATGACAATCATTGTACAATGTCAACAGAACCTGCAGAATCCTGTACAGCTTCAAAAACTCCCGCGTTTCCTCATCCTCGTTCCCAGTCATTTGGCGCCATATTTGTTTCAGAAAATCTCTCTTCTTTGTTCTGTGGAGAGTCGAAACCGAGCATCGACCAAGCAAACCGAGCGTTTGTAGGATCTAGCAGGAAAAGAGAGATGACGCAAAATGTGTCCGCCAAAATCCAGGAAATTATTTGAACAATCAGAAAATTGATGATTTTCTCAGTTCGCCCTGCTTAAAACATCACTTTGTCATTTTTCCTATTCTGAATCTGACGGAATTCCACTTGTTTCTCTGAAATCAAAACGACCAGGCAATGATTAAATTTGAACTAAAATTAATCAACTTACTTTTAATTTTAATCGAGTGATTTAATTCAATGGAATTTTACCGTTGAAAATCTGGTTGACCCGAAGGAGTTGATTGAAACAGCGAACGAGCTCGGGTGTTTTAATATTCGTATTGTAAAGATACACCGAGAAAATGACGAGCGCGCTGGCAAAAACGACATGAAGCGCCAAATCCGTCGTTTCCCTCTGTGCAGCTCCTGTCATTTCCGGCCCCAGTCCAGACTCCTGTTGGAGCTGGTTCGATTTTCCACCGGTTTTGTTCCACAGGCGCTGGATGAGTGATGCCGAGGATTGCGCAGCATTTAGCCACATCATCATCGTCCAAACACAATAAATCCAGCGGGATTTTGAAGGGATTTCCAAGCTCAGCCCTTTTCGCTCGTCGTCCCATTTGAACGGTAGAACTCGAAGGAATTGCGTGAACTTGAAGAAGCTTCGGAAGCTTCTGAAGCCATTGAAACCGCTCGGCGTCAACATTCGATCCGATTTTTTTCAAGTTCAAAAATTCAACTTGAATAGAATCATTGGCAATTTATATAGTCTTCAAAATGTTTGTGTGAAGGTAACCAAATCCTGTGAGGAATAATATATACAGAAGATTCGTGCTTGTTTGTGCAGGAGTTTTGTTATCCACAGAGCGATATAGAAAAGAAAATGAAGGATTTCTACATCAACACACAGTGAGGAAATGCGATGCGACATTTCCACTCAGAGTACACAAAATTATAAGGAAATGAGGGAAATCCTATCATTTCATCGGTTGTTTTGATTTGTTGTTCTACAGGAATTAAGTTTGGATGCCAACAGACATTTGGTAATTAAATTGTATATGTGGAGTTCTATTTTGATATTTGATTGAACCCGCTTTCGCAATTTCAGGTCGAGTAAACATTATTAAATGAATTTGTGGACGATTTGATGAAAATCCCATGCCGATTCCTATAGAAAATTTCTACGTTGTATTTCTTGTGGGGATTGAAATGGATTCGGAAGTTTTCCTTTTGGATGGAACAAAGTTCGCAATTCTTTCCGTAAACAAGTTTAAATTGGTGGAAAAATGTAATATCAAAAATGCCCAATTTCCAAAGGCAATTATTCTTTAATTAGGCATGAAGCTGGATTTCCGTGTTGACACGAGTCTTTATTGATTTGATCACACAGTTAAATGTACAGCTAGGATGCTGAAAATATGCCGTGATTCGTCCAGTCAATTTTGAATCCCAAAAAAAATCAATTCTGCTTAACCGTTGATCAAAAATAGTTTGTATACCAAAATTTCAAGGTATGAGCGTCAAGTTTGATTATTTCTTTTCAATGCTGAGTCAATGCTGACTGTAGAAAAATCAGGAATCAGGACATTTCAGGATTTGGCCAAAAATTTTCAGGATCATGCTATAGGCCTGATATGTCACTTTCAGCTATATGTCGTGGCTCTCTATAAATTCCGCCTTTGTGGATATTAATTCGATGGCTTTTCGCCCCACAATGAAAACTCCCAGCTGACATCATTTCCATGCCCTTCCGGAAATGACAAAACAGATAAAGAAATCCTGATTCCTCAAGTCCTATAATTACGTCCAAATGATACGCAATTAGTCTTATCTCACTTCACTTCACACACAGTCGTTAAAAAGATCAAAAATTGAACTTACACACAAGCTTTAATAAACGATTTATTTTAATTTATTCTCATACAATATTTAAAAACATTTGGGACAGGAAAACATTGAGATTTCATACAAATAAACCTGTTTATTTCACATGGTGTAATTAGCAATCGCCTAGACTTAATTATAGCGGCAATTACAAATGCAAATTCCCTGTCGAGTCTCTGATATTTTGTTGGTTTGTCTTTTGTCTTTAGCTTTAATCGGATTTTTCTCATTTCCCTGTGTTCTTACACAGTACAATTTTCAGAACTGAGCAACATGCAGTCTTTGGTTTTTAAACTGGTAAAAATCTCTAAACAATCCAAAAAAAATCCTCCAAAAGCTTTTTAAAGCTAAGCTAAATCCATTATCAGTTGTTGGTTTCATCCGTTTCCACGTTTGGGTTTTGCATTTCAGATGATTGTGACAGCTGTTGGAGTTGTTGCTGGTCAATTTGATCAAGTTTCAGGTGGGCCAGCAGAAAATTCGGGAGGGAAGTTTCAAAGTTCCCGGGACTTGTTGAGTACACTGAAAGAGAAGAAACGAGAACACGATATTAAATTGTGTGGAGGATGGTGGAACTATTATCTCTCTTATCTCCTTGTAAACTCCTCAAATTCCCGGTTCTTGCATCATTACAAATATTGCCTTTTAATTATATCGTATTTTTATTGACCTTGATTGCAACTGATTTGATTCCTTCCACAGCCACTGCACTGTCTCAAAAAGGTTCCCTCACATTTACACGAGTCGTTCCAGTGGGGAATCCACAATATTTTTCACCCCACAAAACCGGCTCCAGCGGGTTCAGGTTTGATTCAGGAAGCATTTCAATATCAACCCATTAAAAATCTTAACGCTGGCATACTTGACACTTTTGAACCGGTGCACAACTTCAACCAAGACATTAAGAATTCCCTTCATCCGGTTCATCAGCCAAATGGTGGTGACCATGGCGGCAATAGAGACGCTTTCAAACCTCTCGAGTCCTTCAACGCGGGCATCAAAGAACACTTTCTTGGGTCCGGTTACAAGCGACCTTTTGAGTCCGCCAGATCCGGTTTTCAAGGATTACTCCAATAAACATTTCAAAGTCCAAAACGAGAAATCTCTCAAAAAAATAACAGCAGAATTCTGTTCTGCCGGATTTGTACTGTCCGTAAAATTGATTAGATTTACTTACAAATTGTTTTGGAATAAATACGGATTCATTACATTGAGTAATTCCATTTAAATTCTCCCACGGAAGTCTATGTTTTTGGGACGTCTTTGTCTTTTCCAAAGTCAAAGTCAAAAGGAAAATCAAACTGTGGGAAGTGGAGAGTAAATCGCAGGAATTTCCCGAAAGTCTCCTTCAAATTTAAAGTGTTTTCAGCTTCCATTTATTTATTTTTTCAAATAGATCAGTCAGTCCTATAATTTCCAAAAATTCTATACTGCACCCAACTCCGCTCCCTTGACCCCTAGGAGGTACTCCGGGGGTCACCAAAATCAATTGGGTTCACTTCATTCTATTACAATACAGATAAAAATAAAGATGTCGAATGTGAGTACCGTAGACGAGGATGAATTCGGCTATTTGCAGCACATTTTCAACTTTGGCCATGCACATTTTCTTTCTCTGTTAGAATTTTTTCATGAAACTTAAAATACAAATGACGCAACCATTTGGCATTGAGTGAGTATTGAAAATATTTTCATATCATTGCCCATGACTCAGCCGGTGTTCAATTTATGTGTGTGGGGTGAATTCGGCCACTGCTGGGGTGATTTCGGCCAGTTCGAACAATTGAAAAAGTAAATCGTCTTTTCACTCCGATTCGGTACAATTTGTGTTTAACTCGTACAGAAAAGTTTAATGGGACCATTTTGCATAATATTGCAAAAAATCTAAACCATGCAATATAATTTTTGATATTTTGAGCCAGTTGAACGCTGATCTTGGATTTTTGACGCTTCAAAAAACTACGTATCCATCTTTCACCTGGAAAATTATCCTTGAACTGACCATTCTATTGTTGTTTTCAAGTAGAAATTTTGCGCTCATTTGCATATCCAACTTTGTCAAAGGTTGTCCGAATTCCCCGCAAACGACAGCAACGTTGACGAGTTCCTTGTCCTCCGCTTGTGAGAATACCGTTTGACCACCCCGAGACTTGATGTGGTTTTGTTTTGTCCTGCAGTCGATTTTTTAAATTTGGTAGCTGCTTTTCCGTGTATATATGGCAAAGCACGTCGCTTAAATGCTTCAACAGCATCAGCGATAAATATCGTCGGTTGAATAATTATTCTGACTGCAATTTTTTTTTCTTGGCATTTTACTATATAGAAATATGTTCTGAATTCACAAAGTCTCAATATAAAAGACAAAAATAAAATTGATTTCCAGACCGATTTCAAAGAAAAAATGGAAATTAAATGTAATTCCCTACTGGCCGAATTCGACCCAATTTCATCATAAACTGAACGATTCAGAAAAATAAAGATAATTTGTATAAGGTTACAACTTTCAACAAAATTTGCCTACCGTTTTGATGACGAACTATGGGTGTAATTACAGTAATAAAATCATTTAAATTTCCCTGACTCAATCAAGAGATCCAGACAAAGCTTTTGGCTGAGAAAAAATCTGCAATCTTTGTCAAAATTCAATCTTCGACCGTACGTCCCAACCATCGGTATTTTCAATGGCATGCATGATAAAATAGTTTAAGGATACGATGTCGATTAATTAGCCCATGAAGCAATTTTTGAAATAAATGCATAATATTGCCATTAAAGTTGCTAGTGAATTGGCCGAAATCACCCCTGGATGTCCCAATTCACCCTCGTCTATGTTACTTTTTTTGTACTTTGTATCAGACTGATACTATCAGTACCCGTTCAGTTGTGAATTTGAGATGTAAAAACAGACGGGCAGTACAAAAGAATAAAAGGAGCTTCGCTCTATAATTGAGTCATCCATTATTTAATGTATAACAGCTCATTGAAAATTTTTAAAAAAATTAGAAAATTTATTGTCGACATAAAAATCTGTGGTAACGAGACTTCCGTTAGGGAACGTCCGTAAAAGAAGTCACACCTTAAGGGGGTGTCCAACATTTTGTGACAAAGTGTGACATGGGGTGGGGGGGTGTCTATATTTTTGTGACAAAATGTGACATGGGGTGGGGGGTCCGCCCAGGGCCACAACTTCATATTTTTGAGGTGGTCGCGGGTATCAAAGCCCGGCCTTTTCTTCCAAAATTCGTTTTATCTCGTGTCATATGACAAAATTCCCGTTCTATCTAGTGTAAACTTTGAAAAAATGAAATTTTTTACTGAAAAAATGAAAAGTTTTCTGTAAATTGTCAAAAACATACGGCACAAACGTAGCGAACCAAAAAATTACTGTATTTGATGAAACTTTGGCTAAAAATTCAGCATTTTGCTGGTTTTCATTGATAATTAAAAACTACTAGAGCCAGGCCTTTTTGTCAAAATCCCGCCATAAATGTGACCTCAGAGGGGCCCGGTATGGCCATGGGTGACCTCCAGCTATCCCGTATTTGCGGGTGTTCAACTTTCTGTGATAGAGTCTTTGATGGTATTACAAGGACAGGCAAAAGATATGGGCAAGCAGAAATCACACCAGGATGGGGGGAGGGGGTGTACAAATTTTTTGTGACAAAATGTGACAAGGGGTCGGCTGATTCGTGAAATGCTGTGACAAGGGGTGGGGGGTACCCCAAAAACGGGATTTTTTTGTGACTTCTTTTACGGACGTTCCCTTACCAACAATGGAAGGACGAGACAGAAATTCAAAATTCAACAGCAATTTTCAAAGAACAAGATCTCAGCATTTGGAATGAGGGCTGTCCCCAAACTGACGCGAGTGGGAGGGAAGAGGGGACGGTCAAAAATTCGGTTTGTTTGTCTGACTCAGTTGATGGACAGCCCCTTATCTTGAGAAGCACAAGGAAAAAATGTGGGAGTCCAGCAATCAAATTTGAGGGAGGGCTAATATTCAAATGGAAAAACATCTCCACAGCCAACCGCCTTGCGTTATTTGGTTTTATTGGAATGCGGATGTTGTAAGTGGCTAAACGTCTATGCATTAGGTAATAATAATGTAAAGGCCAGTAAGGTGAAAAATTACAAGTATTGTGTTTTTAAAATACCAGCAACATACAAATGTATACATGAAATAAATTCGTTTATTTGTGCATGCAAATGTTTTGATACAGTGAAACAGATTATGTAGCAGGATTATATTAATAACTTATACATAAATCATTAAAGGTAGGTTTCGAATATAAAAGTCACGTGAGCGCAAACTGTCAAAAATAAGTAAATACACCCTTGCAAGGACGTTTTTGGTTATTAGGTGCAAACATCGTCGACATTGCCCAAAGATATGCAGAAGCCCGAGTGTTCAGATTATGAGTTCGTAAAAAAATGTTGTAGACAGCAACTAGACAGGTGCATCATGTAAAAAGCATTGACGAACAAGTAATTTCAAGTCTCCTCCTAATTGTTTTTCTCGCCTTATTGAGAAAACAGGTAAATTCCCAACAGACAATGTACTTTACATTGTCTCTTTCCTCTTTACGGTTCCCCTCATTTAATGACGCAAGCTTGAACTCCGTCAAGGCGTTGAGGGAAAATCTCAACTTATTCACACGGCCAGTCCGCATAAAACTTGGCTTTTCCCCACGAAAATCCGCATTTTGTTTTCACTTTTCCACAAACAAGGAAAATAATGTTCTGATTCCCCCTTGGTCGTCGACCTGAGTGACGAAGAACGCGGTCCGCTCAACGATCCGGATCTTGACGCTGCCGTCGCTGATATCAATCGGCACTTTGCCCTCCATCTTCATCAACCTCAGCCTCTTCTCACTCCACTCCAGTCTTTGGGCTCTGATTCGGACGAATCTGAGGCAACGGTTGCTGTTCGTCGACGACCTCCCACCCCGCCGGATCTCCGTCAACAAAACCTTCCACTTCTCAACTTCCGACACCCGGATCGACCGTGGTTTGGAGGTCAACAGCCCCCACGACCGGAATTCATCGATATTAGCTCCGACGAAGAGGAAGCTAATCCGCGTCCCCCCTCTCCTGCGAGCCCCACCGCATCCGAATCCCTGTGGACCCGGAGGCCAGTCTACAACTCTCCACCCCTAGCTCCACGACCGCGTCCGGTCTATCGACGTCACCCATCAAGGAGCCCCTCTCCGGTCTGCTTTCGGCGCCGTCGGATTCCCCGACCCACATCAAGCTCCTTGAGCTATCGGCCCCCTACATCCCGAAATCATCAGCAACGTCTCGCTCCCGCTCCCGTCAACGTCGTCGTAGTCCTCAGCCCGGACCTTCTCGTCGATAACTTCATTCCCTCTTCGACCCCAGTGTCTTAGGTGTCCAGCTTCCACCAGACAGTTGCGGCTAGCTCCAGACGTCCGCCAACCCCTCCCGCGGTCGTCCCCCGCCCCTGTCTTCCTGTGTGTCCATTCAACGTGTGGGAGGTCTTGTCTTCTCAAAGTAAGGCGGCGTTCGTAAATGGACTCCGCGAAAAAACAAAAAAATTGACCCCCCTCCCCCATCATCCGTCGCCATCCAAAACTTGAAGACTCCCCCCTCCGTCCGTAACCGTCCGAAACCCTAAGACCCCCCGCAGAAACTCGAATTTTCTTTGAAAATCGAGTTTTTGTTAGAATTTTTTTGAAGTTTAACAAAAATATACTTTACGTAAATGGTGCATGAAAAATAATTGGAATGCCAGAAAGTTATTCTGGATTTTGTATAACACCATAAAACCTCCATAAAAATGCAATCATCAAGTAAAAGGAAGTTGTCAATAGAAGAACGGGTCAGATACGAATTTCTAGAAATCCAGATATTCGTGTTTTCCTTTTGGAGCCAAGGCGTTTCTCGATGATTTTGTAATTAAAAAAATCACAAGAAAGAAGTCTTTTGTTTGAATTTAACTAAACTTTGTAAATTATTTTAAAATATTTACAATTTTTTTACGAACTTGTAACTTGTTGTATAAAATAGCCCATGTTTTTGTGCATATTAATATGGAAAAAAGTGAAAAGTCGTATCTGACCTGTTCTTCCATCGACAACTTCAAATGTTTATAACTTATTTCGTTTTTATATATTTTTTTTTCTTTTTTTTCGTTTTTCTACGAATGAAAAAAATTGGAGTCGGCGGAACCGGACTCCCCCACCCCCCACGTCCTTCAGCGTCCGAATCCGTCAAACCCCCTTCCCCCCGTCCGTCAGCATCCACATGGATCACACCCCCCGCCCCCTACAAGGTGGAGTCCATTTACGAACGCCGCCTAAGTATCAAATTCGATATTTATTTACAATTCCCACACACACACATGGCCATGTAAGGCCATGAGTGAGGAACCCAGTCAGTCTACATCAAGACAAACCCGCCAACAAGGCGCAGTTCCCCCCTCAAATGCCTGGAATCAAGACCGGGATTTATACAAATCTCAACTCCTAGCCAGACGTGAACAAGAACGTTTGAACCCTTGGCCAGAACTTCTGGAGAAATTAGACGATTACACAACCGAGTTTTGTAAGCGATTCTTCATCACCAAAGCCCAACAAGATCAACCCATAGAGATCTTAAAAGGCCTTCAAAAACAAAATCGGACTACATTCACAGTAGCGGCATTCAATAAGAACTTCCGTTTTGTACGACCTGCTCGAGGAGCTTACATCGAGAGACTACAACGCAAGAAGGGCGGTATCTTCCCTGATCAGTCTCACCCAGAGCTAATTCAGAGATACCTAAATCAATATCCCACTACAGAAGCTGAAGCCCAAGATCCAAAACCGAATTGGAGTGGCAATAGACTTCCCGATTATTTTCCCCAGGATCAACACGAATCCACCTCAGAGACTTCTCAAGCCTCAGGTACCACTTCGGATTACGAAACATCCTAAAGTGAACAATCAAAAGCTGAAACCAATACTCAGCAAGAGGAAACAGAATCCTCAGACGCCACTTCCTCCGGCTCAGAAGGAGAAGACGAGTGTCAAGAAGCTCACGGCGACCAAGGAGAAGGAAACGACCCTCCTCCATCTGACACCAGTTCAGACGACGATCAAAGCGAAGATCAAAACAATCAAGGAAACCAGGACGAGAGAGACCCAGGTTCACCCGTACCTAGTTCAGACGAAGAAGAGGGTCAAGCCCATTTCAACATGGCAGCCGCCGCAAAACAAGCTCACGTCGACACTCATGTAGCACTCATCGCACGAGCAAAAACGATTCAAGATCGAGTCGATGGGCATGGCGCAACACCACCAATTCTGGTGGTCAAAGCAGAGGTGGACCTCTTCACAACAGATCTGAAGGAAATGGGAGCAGCCATTGCTACCCAACATCAATTGCTTCAAGCTGTTCATGGACATTCCCGCAAACGCAGCAGTAGATCCCCCATTGTTGCAAATATGAAATGAACTCGAAGCACGGACAGTCACAAAATTCTCAATGATGCGTTCAACCAAGCTCGTTTGGATATGGCAAGAATATCTCAAGAAATTGCCCCCACCACGGTTTCAACCGTAGTAAAACCGAAACTAGACATCCCGAAATTTAGTGTGATGCCAAACCTATGGCCAACATTCAAAAGCTCCTTCAAAGCGCTGGTCATTGACAACAACCACTTTCAAGAAGTTGACAAACTTTTTGGACTCCTCGTCTAGGCCACTACCGACAGTGACGCTAAGGAATTCATGTCCGACTTGGACGTCATCGTATCCAATTGACCGATTGCGTGGAAACGGCTCCTATCTTGCTTCGACTCTCCCATAGAGGCTGCTCATGCAGCGATTTGACCACTACTGGATCTTCCCTCACTCATGGGACAAAGAGAGAATGGATACCACAAATTAAACAACACAGTATGAACAACCCGCGCTAAAATTGCCAACATCATGCTTGGCGCGGAGCCTGAATCAGAAGTCCTATACCTGCATTTCATCATGACCCGTCTCGACAAGAGAACAATTTCAGAATTCCATCAAGAACTTAAGAACAACAAAGTCCCATCTTGGGAAAACGTCGTGGCTTCTTTAGAAGAACAAGCCAAAAATTTTGGTGTCAGTCACGACATCAAACATCACGCAAAGCTCGTCAACTCCAACGACATCCACCGCTGCCGTTCTAGCCAGTGTTAAACCGCCTTTGCTATCCGCAGCCGTGCACCTCTAACGCCCTTTGACAGTGTCCCGGAACATTCCCGCCGTTGGTGACAACGTACACAGGATCTGAAATGCGCATACACCCCATCATCCGGCTTCATCTGGGACAAAGTTGCATCTTCGCTAAGGACCGTCTCGAGTCTCTTGTTTGAGACCGTCCGACGTACCGCCCCCGCCTAGCTCGTCGCGACAGCGACGACTCCGAATCCCTACTTGTTGCCAGCGCTGCAATCTAACGTCCACCCGCCGGCCGCGGCGACAGTCATTGTGCCCAAAGCCGGGTTCCAATTGATGTGGTGCCTCCCCTGACTCGTCCACCTCCATATCCGGTCTTGGACCTTGAAGGCTCAAAACCCGGCGCTTGGGCGGCAAAAATTCGTTTATGTCAGGGACAGACATACAGACCCCCGTTCTTCCCCCCCCCATACTCGTTTACCTCTCCTATCGCTCCCCGCCCCACCCAACAGGAAAATTTTTTCAAGCTGTTTCAAAGATCCTCCAGCAGCCGAAGCCTCAAATCCTAGATATTGCGCAGATCCGGAGCGAACAGGGAGCTGCAACAACCACAGAATGTTGAACGACGCCTACATAAAAGTTTGTTTAGTCATAGTGAAAATGTCTTAAGAGGTTGCCACAGTTTTAGCACTAGTGGAACTAAATTTAGACATACTGAAATTATATGGGATGTCGAATCTATGGCCTACATTCGAGACTCTGGTCATCGTTAACCCCAACTTCCAAAAGGTTGACAAACTGAGACTCCTTGTCAATGCCACCAGTGACAGCAACGCCAAGGACTTCATCTCAGACCTGGAAGTAATTACATCCTTTTGTCGTATTGCCAGGAAATGGCTCGAATCGCGATTTGACTTCCCCAGAGAAGCTGCCTATGATGTAATTCCACAACTACTGGTTCTCCTGTACTTATGAGTCGGAGTAAAACTGTACTCTACAAACTCATCAACTGTGCGCGCTATTCGCGCACAGATTGCCAATATTCAACTTGACACAGTGTCCAAAGCGGAGGTTCTTTATTTACATTTCATATTGAACCACGTTGATAATCAGACCGTTTCCGAGTTTTATCAAGAACCATAATCATCTACTCAACTTGCGCCTCAAACAAGCTGCAAGTTGGCCATCCCATCTCCACCAAACGACGTTATTTATTGTGGTCGTTGTGCTTTGACCATTTACGCAAGTAATTTCAACTTAACAAGAACAAAGAAACCCCACCACAATCTCTCATAGTCAAAACAAATATCAAGATCAATCACTACGTTTACGTCCACCAAATACACGAGTAGGAAGATCAAATGTGTGGCAAAAATGTAAATTTGTAGTAAAATCTGCAGTAAAAGTAAAACGTGATTCATGTATGAATCATTTATATCATGTAAGATGCAAGAGTATCTATTTTACAAAATATCCAAGTTTATATTGTAATAAGCCACGATGCAATGGCCAACCTGTTAATCTCATTATGAGGATATCGTTCGTTCAAATAATCATGGCAAAGAATTCTCAACTCGTTCAGTTACTTGTAACAAAAAGATTCAAAATTAAAGCAACAAGTTGCGAAAAATATTTTTTAATTTTTTAATTAAATTATGGTTTTTGCCTCTCTTGGAGAAAAAAATCCATTTCCAGGAGAGGGAGATTTGACTCCCTTGGAGAAAGACAAAATTTATTTTCAAGGGATTTGCAGAGAGATAAAGATATTATTGAATAAATAAATAAGCTATTTTCAAGAGATTCAAAGACAGATATTCTCTTATGGAAAGAAATACATAATCTATTTCCAACGCATTTGAAGAAAGAGAAAGAGAACGCTCTCAGGTTTGTCAAAAAAATTCATATATATGTATCGTCCGTGTACTGTGTTTGCATACACTATTTGCTGTGAGTGGTTCATATTTTATCAACTCACTGTCAACAAACTCATTTTGGTTTGCACAAAATCATATGGTATTACAACTTATGACCAAAACGGGTGTTGCGTTCCCACTCCCTCTCAGCAATTAACAGAAATGTGCCATGAGCATGTCACAAACCAACGCCCATTTTTTCAGAAAATGACTGAACAATCACCCCCAAATCCCAATAATTCTCCGTTTAAACCGTTAAAAGTTAGTGCACATATTTAAATTTTTAATAAAAATTAAACACTCAATTTAAATAATTTTCTGTCCCCGAATAAAGATTGTAGCTTCAAAACTCCACCCACACCAGAATTTCCAAGTTATTGTGATTAAGTAATAAATATATCGGCCAATTTGGGACTCGACATGAACAAAAATATGCACCATTTCATCTCATCGCACAATGGTCATGAAACCTTTTGAGTATGTCAATATTGAGTGTACTTCCATGTTGTAATATGAAATACGATTGAATTGTTTTAAAATATGGAAGGGAGTGAGATTCCCATGTTACATTTTTAGTGAGATACGCGAAGAATTCCTAAGTTAATTGTTCCGACAATCAGAGAAGAACTTTGTTTCTGTTCTCAATGAAAATACAAACAATAAATATTCAGTTGAGCTGCCTCTCTTCAGCTCATTACTTTCTGACTTCTTATTTAGCCCTTTCCAATGTCGATATTACTAGTCTAATTACCATCAGCATTATCACAATCGTGAATAAATCACCGCAATAAGCCATTCTGACAACGTTTCTGACTCCGTCTCAAGAAAAGAAAGATACATTAAACGGCGGAACTTGTTGAGATTTCTGAATTCTTAAAATTTGAACTTTGAACTTTGATAAAAGGTGGTTGTCTTTAAATTTCCACTTACTGTCCATTCATATAAAAATGATTTTTGACTTATTTGGAGTTGGCGTGGCCGAGGATGTGATGTCCTTGGAATTTGAGAAACCAAAGTAAAAGCATTTTCGCTTGCAAATTCCAAGGACATCACATCGTCGCTGCGCCAACTCCAAAGAAAGTCAATATCAATAATTATTTTTGTATGAATGGACAGTAGGTACTAATTCCGTGTTTACGTTCAACCCAATAGATTTTTTTGCATTCAGTTCTCAAATTAGGAATCTCTGCTGTTTATATCTCTTTTTAAATTTTGATTGATTCATTTAGTGTTCCCATAAGGAACTTGCAATTTATATGCGATCATGAGTCGCATTTACCCCACTTCACCGTTTAGTACTTTTATATATATAAAATATATCTAAAAATGACAAAATACCTTGCGCTCACGTGCCTTATTTTATGTAAAATTAAGTGCATTAATCCTACAAAAATACCTAATTAAAATACGCCTTTGTAAATTTCAGGTAAAATGGGTTTATTAAGAATTCAAGGCAGTTTATCTTGAACCTGGAGCCTGGAGCGTTTTTGATGTTTTGTCCTCCTCAAATATTTGACATCCTACAAGAAAAATCACATAAAAATCATCAGTTTTGTATGTGCAAAGCTCTCAAAGCGATTTGACTTGTTATGTACGTATTCTTTACTAATCTAAACTCACGCTAATAGACGTCCACGATGTTACTTGAATTGATGATATATATGTGGTGGGACATGAGAAAGTCTTGACATGAGAAAAGGATTTCGTCATGACCCGGGGGTCATGGGAGTCTTTCGCCATGTCCCGGGCATGAGAGCGGGTCATGAGAACACATATATCCCTCGCATTGCTCATTCCAGTATACGCATGGCATCAAGTGCGGACTATAGAAAATCTCTTCTTCCCATTCCTTTCCACACTCACACACTCAATTCCTTTTCCGATACATATATAACCACATACCAAATCTTCAAGAACTCACACTTGAGCCGTGTGTATTACAAATTTTTCTTATTACTTTTTTTAATAAATATTTACATGCTGTACAATTATTTTTGTTTTAATGATTTTCACATCCATGTTTTCGATGGCATTTTGTCCCACATGGTAAATTACTCTTTTTACAGGGACATTTTCGGGTTTTACATCCACTCTCACAAGAGCATATTGAAGTATGAGGGGAAATCGAGGGCGAGTAAGATGTCAAGGACCGGCTCGCGGTTATGAGGGAAATTTTCACTGTCGGCCAACGAGAAAAATCAATGGAATTTCCCATCCTGATACCGACTTTGTCCTTATGGACACCAGGGGAAAGAACTTCTGCGGAACGAAGAAAGATTCAATTCAATTCATATTTATTTAACGTGCTAAAATTGGTGTGTCGAACGAAACGAGTCTCCCACCATGAACACGACTAATGACTATAACATTTTAAATTTTTTTAGAAAATAGCCAATTAATTGCTCGAAATCGCGGGTAAAACGCCGAATTCGGGGGCTAGAATTCGGATTTATTCGATTTTGATATGGGATTGGGATTCCTCGCGGCTTTTTACACCAGAATCGTTTTGGCACAAAATATACCAGTAAAGCAGATCAACAACCCCGAAAAAACCCGGATAAAACCGAAACGGGTATTTCGATTTTGCTCATCTCCGAGCACATTTGAACTGTAAGTAATACAATGCAAATGAAAAAGACTCCGAGTCGAAATCTCAATTGGTTCGAGAGTTATCGTCGAACAGACAGACGGACGGACATGTGCCATTTCATAAGGGGAGCTCGCTTCCTATAAAAAACTGCCTTTTTTTAAATGACTACAAATTGAGATTGAGCAGACCTTAATTTTAAAAAAATCCCTTGATCCTAAAACTCAACAAAAACTGTCTGGAGACGAGTCCAAATACCAATTGCGCGCGCTTGAAAAAAAAGAGTCAAAGATCGATCCAACGGACTTAAAGTTATTTTGGGGGGGATTTTTGTACATTAAAGTCATTTTGAAAAAAAGGCGATTTTTATATTTGAGATGAGCGCATTTCGTTTTGGCGGGATTTCAAGTTTCAATTTGCGCTTGAAAAGTCCTTGGAGAATGAATCGTCCGAATCATTCGGATTCTCTGTTGGCATTTTCATTCAAAATGGAGGATTTTGGCGGCCATTCAAAAAATAACCTTGAACCGGTAATTCCGTATTTGAACGGTTTGAAACTCATAGTAGAACCCAAACCCGATTTTTGGAAACATTTTTATGGGTTTTTTTAGTGATTGAAGCAAAATCGAGAAAGTCAAAAAATTTGAATTGGACCTGTCTTCTGTGAAAATTGCATGGTTAAATTGCATTCGGATTTCTCCATTCTGAAATATTGAAAACTTTAGGGGGGTCTTGCTCCCAAGTGTTTCAATTTAACAGAGGAAAGACTTCACCTTCAGTCATTACTAGGTCAAGCGTCTGACCTCCACTAAGTCCCTTTTAAAACTCGAGGGGGCATGCGAGAATCTTTCCTTGTAAGCCCATCTTACATTGAAAAGGTATAACTGAGCTTACATAGGTATACAGAAAAGTGTGAGCTTTCAAAGACTTATATGGATGTCGAATAAGGAGTTGAGTGTGAGTGTGGATTTGTGGATATATAGGAAAGGAATGGGAAGAAGGGATTTTCTATATAGTCCGCACTTGATGCTATGCATATAGTGAAATGAGCAATGCGAGGGATATGTGTTCTCATGTCCCGGTACATGGCGAAAGACTCCCATGACCCGGGACATGACGAAATCCTTTTCTCATGTCCCGACTTTCTCATGTCCCACCACATATATTCCACCAAATGATCTCCTCATGACGTATTTTCCATCATCACGTGTTAAAATCGCAGATCTCCGTGATATCAAAATTCCTTAGTCAAACATAATCAAAATAAAATAAATGTTTGATCCAATATACGTAAATGTATAATTCCCAATAAAACACGTACCACTGCTTCACAGTCAAAAGCTCTGAAACGAGCAAATTCATGTTCTTCCTTCCCATAATCATCCGATTCGGGGTTGAATAACAAAATGAAAGCCCGAATCCGGAAATAGTAATTTGAAACGATTTTCCTCCATGAGAAATTTCCCGGCTCAAGCTGAATGTACATAAAAAATAAAAATAAAGGAGCATTTAATTATTTAATTTACAAATTTGAATACGCAGTCAAAAATGGGGAGGAACGTTGCAACAGTAGTTTATATGCATTCTCTTAGCTATTACATATATACGAATGCAGGTATATACTTACAAATGGAACTCAATTGCTCTGTCATTTCCTCCATCCTCCACACTTTCTTTCATCTAATTTAAATGTACAATAAAAAAAACACGTATGGACATTTTATTGGGATTTGGGGTGTGTAATGTAAATAATATTTAATGGGGATTTCAGCAAGGAGTAAATTGTTAAAGTTATTGTGGATTAAATTTATTTATTATTTGATAGACTCACTTAAATATGACTTCCGGTGTCAAAACCGTACAAGTCTCCATCATGTTGAGGCTCTCTGCGCCGCAATTCTCATATCCCAATTGACATTTTATACACCATTCTTTACGCTTTTGGTTTTGGTCATCCGATTTGTCGTCATCCGAGTCGTCTGTGGATTTGAATTTTGAATTAGCCACAGCACATTCAGTTTGTGTTTTTCATTTTACAAAGGGGACGAATACGAAGATACATTGTATTAATTGTATTTATTTTTAGCACATGACAGTACACAATAATGAGTTTCATACGCAGGTAAAGGAAATTCCCATACTTGATTTGATTTCTCCATAATCATCCTTTGATGTATGTAATTTTTTGTGATGGTTGACCAATTTTTCCTCTGGCTCTCGAATCTTGACTCTATATATATATAGAAAAGTAGAAACAACTTGAAGGAATTTTCAATGGTTGTGCCAACAAAAACAAAGAAATCAAGAGTTGGACGATTTCAACTAGACTCTTTGGCAATGTAATCAATGAGAAATTAATTTGATAAAGGAAATTGTGAAAATGAAATGAAATCAAATCAATATACGAAACTTTCGGTATAGCTGTGGAGATTCAAATTAATTTTGTGGAAATTGGGCGTGATCCTCTAATCCGGGGTTGAATATCAAAATCAAAACTCGTCGGAACCCCCGAATCCAAAAATAATTTGCAATCATTTCCCCATGAAAAACTCCCCTCCTCAAACTGAACGTATATATAAGATATAGAAACAAAGTACCATTTATAATTATTGCATATCGTCTGTTAAGTTCAAAATTGTACGATAATTTTTTTTCCTTACTTTCATTTGACCGGGTTTGACCTGCTCTGGAGGTCAAAGTATCAGAGATGGAGCTTTGGTTCAAGCGACATTATTGTAGAGCAGGTCACGAGGGACAATAAAGTCGCTTGACCCAACGACATATCGTCTGTTAAGTTCAAAAAAGGACGATAATCATTTGGCCCCAGAGGGTGAATACACATTGTGTGCATACACATATAATGCGTCGGGGGCCAAACGATTATCGACCTTTTTTGAACTTAACAGATGATATGTAATATTGCATTTATGTATGTACACATTTGAATACGCAGTCAGGAAATGGAGAGACAATCGCTTATGGAATTATTGTCTCTATAGCTTTACGATACATGCAAAAATCGGTACTTACAAATGCATGGAACACAGGTATAGTTTTTTCTCACATTTCTCTCCCCTTTTCACTCACTCACGCTTCTTTCCATATGTATGGAATATTCAAGGAAGAAACTATTGCTCGTGTGTGAGACAAACAACGGACGTGAATAAAAATAACACAATTACTGTGGAATTGACTCGGAACAGTAAAAGTTTATTAACTGTTATAATTAATGAGTTCCGTTGGAAAAAATCAAACAAGACGTAATTACAATTAGAAATCAATACTTAAATTCCCGATTTTTGAAACTCCTCGATCCTCGACTCCGTTTCTCAATCACAATCACAGTTGACAGTCACACCCAAAAAGTGAAGAGCACAAGCACACCACAATCCAATGAATATTTTCCCCCTACTGTATTCTGTTGTGTTCTTGTATTGTGTCCACAGTCCACACTCCACAGTACCTATATATTATAGAACTATATACAGGAAATAAAAGAGTCTCTCACCTTCTCTCTCTCCAACTCCTCACTCGCCGCAGGCTTCCGGTTGGGCAAGCGAGATACGAGGAATTAAAATTACAGACACACAGTCAAGATATTTCCATGAAACTCATTTGAATATCATATTCATATGCCATTCATCCTGGGATTCATCGTGCATTTTAATTACCAACAATTCAATATACATACATATGGCAATTGAAACCTTCTCTCTCACCACATTGTCAGTCCACAGGAAACCACAACCAGCATGAAAATCGAGTCGAGCTCGAGTCGGGCTTTCAACTTGATTATTGTATGTAATTACAATAATACCTATAGGTATCGTATATACTATACTTACAAATGATGGAAATACGTGTGAACTGTGTGAAGGATGTTTGAATTTTGAATATCCCGGAATTTACTGAGGAATGACTACCTACAACCCTTTTCTTCATATAAAACAATCAAAACGATACAAATTGGGAATGAAAGTGATGCTTTTGAATTTGCCATGCGCTATAGAATTGAACCCCAGACTCCACAAATTCAGACACACAAGGAATGGAAAAATCGTGGGATGTCAACCAATTAAGTTTTTAAATATATATATCAACCACAGTGTTTTTCACCTTTGTTTATAGGTAAATGTTTAATAATTTTAAAAACACAGCACATTAATTGCAAATTTAAAAAGGGCAATTCAATTTCCCATTTGTGAATTTGATGCCAATAAATAAATTATTGTTAAATATACCGGATATTTTGAAATTTTGAATGCTGTGTACATTTCATCATTTGAATAATTCATTTCATTTTCTGAAAGATTAAAATTAATTTTTTTAATTGCGTTTGAAATTGAAATTTTTTGTCATGCATAACTGCAAAACTTTGGAATTTGTAATGGAACACACGTCGTGTTTTCCAAATTAAAATTGGGTTTTGTGTGTGACGTTGAAAAGTCACAGTTGACATTTACAGCCGTTTTCGTTGCACATGTCGTCAAATTGTAGATGAGTTTCTATGTGCAGGTATATAGTTCATTTACAAGGGAATAAATACGCGAGTTCATTTCCAGAAATCGGTTTTTAAAGTCAACAATTATTTACGTCCATATATATACTAAATGTTCATAAACGTATCACCATTTGCTTGCCAATTGGCAAGTTGCAGTTGGGAACTCGTCAGCTGAACTCGTCAGCTAACTGGCTTAACTAACGTTACGCAAATGCGGAAATGTTACAAAATTTGAGGATTTGTCTACATGGTTGTTTTCCACATGTGATTTACTTATGGCTTGCAAACAATGAGGGAAATCCGTTGGGAAAGAAAGGCACACAGTGGAGAGATTTATATACGAACGGGAAATACATTGTTGCTTATGGCGCTCCATGTTAATTCCTTGTCCGCTCGCTCTCCCTGGGACTCGCTCGCACTCGTTTCACATTCACAGCATTGTGGCGATGCGTATATTGAAATTACAATGCAACAAAGGTCTAAGGTTTAATTAGCTGAAAAGGACCGGGCCGCCCGGGTAGATTTTCTGGTTAGGTTCTTTAAGAGCATTAAAGAATCCATTTTCGTCATAATAAAGATTCGAATGTAACATTGAAAAGTATTTTAATCTATAGAGGAAAATGAATATCAATTATCAATTCTTTATATCACTAGAAAATTGGAGAGGAATTGATGATGCTATAAAACAAACAAGATGATCCAATTTTTTTCTAGAAACACTCCTTTATTTGTATTCCCATCTTTTATAACCAGCTAATTGGTTCCACATAAATAAATTAACAGCAATAAAATCTCAACATGAGATTTGATTATTTGAAAGGCATTCAAAATTAAAAACAAAATGAAACGGAATTCCAGTCATTTCCTGTTTCCACAAGACATAAATAAATTAAGAACCTAACCTAACCTAACCTAACATTTTTCCGTTTTTTTGAAAACGGAAAAATGTACAAAGTTTTGGGTGGGGTTATTCGAAAGAGCACAAGACAGGCTTGATTCCGTATATTCAGTCCATTTG
>JAIUND010001970.1:0-27539 GCA_034699125.1 Gisinianus flammeolus | reverse complement strand
ACAACCGCTTACTGTGCAGCCCTAAAATATTATCATTATTAAGTGTTACATTTACCCTTGGACATGCATTTACGTTTTCTTCCTTCCATTTCCTTCCTTCCATGTCCATTGTCATCTAAAAGGTACAAAAAATCTCGTCATGTATACAGAGACAAAATATCCCAAATATTAAAAGATTAAAATTACGCCTACAGTTTTCATAACACACACAAAGTATCATAGATCATAAATCATACATTGTAATTGTAATCTACTCTAAGGATGATGAATGAATGCATGGGGTAGAAAATTCTAGAAACGAAAAGGAAATACATCCAGAGAATCAAATGTCTTATCGTAAGTTATAATATAGATGGTATTTCAATCACTAGGATAGTTTACCTGTAGGTAACAGTAACTACAAAGTGTACTTCTTGCATGGAGTCTGTAAAGTACATAACGTACAACAACAACAACAATTTAATAATAATAATGAATGAAAATTGTAAGTAAAATAATTTTCGAGAATAGTACAATTTCAATTTTAATGTCCTAGGATCGCAATCATCATACCAAAAGCAGGTAGTATCTGTATATAGTTGAAAGAATTAAAGGATTTAGCCATGTCATCTTGCTCCCGTTGTCCGTCACATTCAAAGTCATCCATCACAAGTATAAAATAGTATTAGTTAATTGCATTGAGTAATCATCATTTGAATATTACCATCACACACACACACACACACAACATAATGACATAATGACATAAAATCAACCAGTTGCAGTCTCCATTCATCCTTAAGAGTTTAATTGTCTCACAGTCAATGGACGCAGGATTTTCCTTTAGCCATCTCTACATCAGTATATCATCATTATAATCATGTCAAAAAAATCAAGCCCCAAGAGACTTGTAGACTATAGCTTTAGTTGTAGATGCATATGCAAAGCGTATCGTAACACTGTCAGTCAGATAATCTGAGCTCCTCAAACCAGGACATCACAATTGACAATGGACACACATACACAACACACACAATACACAGCACACTAGTGCATGCATATGGACATGGACTGCAGGGAACATATTATATAAAACTCCTTCGATCCATTGAATATGATATGATGGAGGTTAACAGGTCTTGGACTTGGAGAGTTGAGAGAGAGAGAGAGAGAGAGAGAGAAAGAGAAAGAGAAAGAGAGTTAATCATTAAATAATTATGGCTCTAGTTAATTTAATAACTCTCTCAAGTGCTGAAAGGTTATACCTTCAGTCATAATTACACGTTTTCTTAAATTTATCTACTATCATTTATTACAATATGGACTTGGGTTGTTTACCTATGCACATTTTTCCATGCTTCTCCTCGTACCGTTCAATACGTACGATACACAAAGTACAGATACGTGCACACTTGTGAATATTTAGTCAAAACAATTTGGAAATTTACACAGTTCTAAAGTGTGTATTGGTAATAAATAATAAAGTTAATACAGATAGATTGGAGATAGTCATATTTTAATTAATAATGTTATTATTGGATGGTTATAAGAATATGTAGACATGTGATAGAATTTATTTGGTACAGTTTGTATAGTCGAGTCAAAAAGAGACTCATTTTTTGATCTTGACCTTTATTGTTACTGACAAGTCCTTTTTATGATTTTAATTGTAAGACCACTTTTATTTACTGACCACTCACTGCTTAGTAGTGCTTAGTACTTAGTGCTTACTCACTGCTATGCAATACACACCTGTGCAGTCCATGTGTGTAGTGAGTACAGAGATTGTCTGTCAATCTACTACATATACAATTAGAAGCATGAACATAACATACAATTTCAAATCAAATTCCAATTCAAATGCAAATAAAAGTACAACGACTACAGTTAAGTAGTTGTACGTTTTGTAAAAGGGAAGAAGCAATTTCCATGTACACTCCCTTCATTACCATTCAATCATATGATGAATGAATGATGAAGAATTAAATCTATCATTTGTACAAAGAAAATGATTGTATAATTGTGATGGAGAGTGTAATCTGTGGCAAATACAGATAGTTTAGTTGGTGTTGGTAGTGGATATCTGTAGTCTGTACATAGTACTTAGTAGTTAGTATACATATAGTCCAAAGGACTTTATGAAGAACGTCGTTCGTCGTAATCAATGATCGATTACCACCTGCAGCCATACACAGATATTCTGGATTAAAATCCAATGCTGTTTATTCTTATATTTTGTATATATATTGTAATTTCCTTGAATGTGAATCCATTCATCAAAACTTAATTCTGTTAAATTGTGTATCTGTACTCTGTAGTCTGCTCAGGGAATTGAGAACCTATTAATCTTTTATAAATAAATAAATAATAGAAAAAACACCTTCAATTAAGACATTCTGGATTTTCCCAGCATGGTTCCCTTCTCATATATCACTTCATTTCATTTGTTAGCGCATTAGTTCAATTACAATTACACACTTGCGTCACTTTTAATTTCAACTTTTACATTTTTCACATTTATTTACAGATATATATATTAATAATAGCAGAACAGTAGTGATGGTTAATTATATTATTACATCAAATAATCACATTCAACTTCAATTGTAATATGTATTTAGGTATAGAAAAGACAAAATTGATAAGTGGTTGTCGCTGTTCATTAAATCTATTTGTTTTAACAGCAAGAGAGCAATGAAGCGCAACGCCACGCAGTAACCAGTTTCTCTTGCATTTCCACTGAATAAAACTCGAATTCAATTCTACGAGGCTGTCGAAATAGCCTCTACAGCAAAAACAAAAGCCAATATGTTTAGCAGTAAGGTGACATTGCAAAAAAAAAAAAAAACAAAAACAAAAACAAAACTGGAAATGATGTAATTATGTAAAATTTGCTCCAAATACCAAGTGTAAAATAAGTACATGGGTAATCTATATAATTGATAATGGATTGAATTAAAATTAAAATTATAGGACAGAGTGATTAAAAGATCAAATGAGATGAGAGAAAAGAAACGTATTTGACTTTTCAAAGTTTACTTAGGCAATACAATTAAAATTAGACTGCTCTAAGAATGAAAAGATATTCGCAAATCATAATAATTGGTTTTGGTGATGGGTGCGAACTGTAAACAGTCAATTGTTTGTATGTCTATGTAGTGTGTACAAAATTGGAGAGGAGAGCATTTTTGAATCATAGGATATGCATATATTTATTTATATATTTGTACGATCGATGGTAATCATAATGATGATGATAATGATAACACAGACAAAGTAACTACTAACTTGGGAGAGAAAAGGTTATGAATTGGTCATGAAGTGAGTTATTTCTTTACATATGTCTGCCAAGCTCACGATCAGATCAGACTCCCATACAAACATTCACATAAGCAAATGTACATAGATAATATTCATCTTTTCTTTTGCTCCCTTGTCAAATTAGTTGGTGGTTTTGAGTTGTTACTGTAGAGATATTGGCAATAGGTTATAAGTTATAAGGAAAATCCCCATTCATCCCACCTCTTCATCTACCTGTACAGTGTATACATACAAGTATACATACTACACACAGTAGAGTATTAAACAGTAGAACATTAGCAACATTGTAAATAATTAACCGTATCGATTAATTGGATCTACGGTCAATTTGATGTTGTCTGCTCATTGCGTCTCTTTCGTCTCTCTCTGTAATAATCTCACCGACGAATGAACTAGTAATAAAAGTTTTTTTTAAATTCGCTATGCACTTACATAAATATCTGTACATACCTTCTGAGTCATAATAATCTCATTTACACTGCCAAACGCCAACTATATTATTATTATTCTGTGTATATCGTTTCGTTTTTGGCTTCTGGCTAAAATTATAATTCTGTAATATATGCCACCAATCCACAAATACAAATTGAATGCATATTAAATACCTATTTTCAAGTACACAAATTATTAATGGTCGAATCAAAAACGTTTACTCTTACTGATGCATGCAAGATTTATATTTATGATTTGTGTGTGGAGTACACAGATTACAGATTAGAGTCTCAAATCTCAGACTTGTGATGATTCATTCTCAAATTGTAGTGTAGAGATCGATATGTGTATGTGTGTGAATGTACATTGTACGTTTTTTGTCCTTCGACCGTGTCATAATTTATAGAGAGAATGACTTTTACGGTCCATATTAAATATACGTGCGACCAAAGAACTGACATCCAATCCACACACTGTGGATTCCACAGTGTGTTGGCAATGAACACATATTTGTGAATACGAATTTACAAATATATATGTATATGTACATAGTTGACTGAAAAATCAATAACCCTCAGTTTTCATCCTTATTGTTATTATTATTTCCCGTTGGAATTGAAATTGAATTTTTGGATTATTTATAATATGTACAGCCTCAAGTTTCAAATGGAACTTTTGATTTTTTCAATATTTCGGACAAAAGACAAGCATGTTGTGGTTTTTTTTTACAACTTTCGTTTTAAATGCAGAATTGAATTATAATATTTATGGAATCAAATAAAGTTGAAAAAGTTTTTCAATTCCTCAGTCCTCACACGTAAATTGTTTCCAAAGCTAGTTGAAAATGTAAAAGGAAATATATGACTCAAAACAAACGACAGGTTTAGATTTTTCATTCAGGATTTTTATAGAATATATAGCGATAGATTGACTTTTTTCTTGTCTCTCGTTCCGCACTTCCGCAAAACTCTAGAAATGCCTGGGGAAATATTAAAACAAGGTGGTGGAAATCTACATATTTCGTTGAAATTGTTAGTAAAGATCAACTATTTCCTGTTTTTGTCGTCTTTATCATCAAAAGTTACTACGCACAAAATAATAAAGTCAACACGTTTATTAGCATCCGTTTTTGAGGACATTTCAATCAAAACGTTTCAAAATCAATTTTCATTTGCTGTGTTTTCATTAAAGTAATTGAGGACACGGACAAGAGCAAGCAGAACAGCAGTGAAGATCCGAAGAATATTGATGGAGTCATTTTCAGCCGTCTATTAGACTCGGAACTGTTTCCCAAACTTACACAGAGATTTTTTCCATTAATCTCTTTGGAATTCTTTCTCTCCAAGAACAGCACATATTTGAAAGGTGAACAAAACAATAATGATATTCGTTTCCCAAAAGTTTCCCCCAAAACTCGAAACTTCCTGATTGTACTTGAACTGAACATTCCTCACCTGAAAGAAAGTAAATTAAGACTCATTCTGAACATCATCAAATCCCTCGTCCGTCCTTTGACTTTGAATGGTGCAAACGCAAAATATATTTTCATTTCAAATCCAAATCCGGATTCGAGCAGTGAGCGGAAGAAAACTACTGAAATTCAGTCAATACAGATAATTACGAGTCATCACTTTTATTTCATTCAGTACAAATTAGAATTGATGTGGAGGAGACCAGAAAGTCCTCATGAGCAAAATGCATTTTCCTTTCTCATACTCGCTCACACTTTTTTTGCAGTTACTGCCCCAAGAAAATTCAGATTGTCACAACCTACAAATTCACAAATGAGAATGTCAATCAATTCACAACAATCAACATGAAAATGAAAGTTACGGACTTTCTCGTCCTATTCCCAGATTTCACATGGAATCTCCACTCAACTCTCCCTTCGTCGTAGTGAGCCCAATAACGACAAATCGACGACTTGCTGGGACAAAACTTCATGCTGCCATTGGACAGTCACAGAGATTTTCTCCCGTCACCAGAATGTTGAGGAGTATTGTAAAGAAGATGAATTTCACATTGTCCGCAAACATATTCGCCAAATACGGGAATGAAAAGAATCAAGGACCAAAATATCTTGCAACTAAATTCCTGTAAGTCTCGAATTAAAAAAATTCACATGAAATGAAATTCTGACGATGGAATACTGACGATGAGTGTGACGGTTTTCTTGTTTATACCAAAAATTGTTGGATCTTTTAACTCAAATGAGTTACTCTCAACACTCCCTCCATCACATGTTGAATTTCCCAAGAAAGAAACTCTCCCTCAGGATTTTTATATTCAGTTGGTGGTTCTTTAGCTTGATTGCCATTTTCTATCATCAAGTTCATCTCACATCCAAACTTGTAGCGCCCGATATGGAGCCTGAACTTCATTTCCTCATCGATCTTTTCAATTCAGAGAAACCCGAGTATAAGGAGTGGAAAGTGGGAACTTTCACTGACAAGTTCCTCGTTCAATCCGTTTACCAAGGAACTCCGTACGAGAAAATGGCCAATCTGACGGAATTCTTTGACGGAATCCCACTGCATTCAAAAAGTCATTCAAGAGAGTAAATACACATGTAGTAGCTTTGAGTCCATCCTCAGTTTGTCTGTTGCTCTATATCCAGATTCAAAATTGCGACAAAAATTCGTAATACGGACAAGTGAAATGAATCCATCCGTATCCGTCATGGCATTTGCTAAAAATTTCCCATTTTGTGACAGAATCGATCAAATCCTCATGATTCTACTCGAAGCGGGTATTATGACTCAGTGGGAATCGGATTTTACTCAACATCTCTTTAGACATGGAAAGAAATCCCAAAGAGTCGGAGAATTGGAGAATAGTGGAAATCTCACAGAGAATTCAGATACATTAAACAGTAGTCATTATAATTTTCCCATTCATTATTTCATGTACTCGTTAGTTCTGGCACACAATTTTTCTGTAGCGGTGTTCATTATAAATAGAACTGTGCTGGTTTTATAGGCTCAAAGTAATGGACAGTATTCTTACATTTATGGCACTTTCCAAGAAACGTCCTTATGTACAACAGCTTATTTCTTTCGTGTCGTTCAGAGCTCAGACTCATGTTTCTGTTCTCTCCGGAAAGCCGGAAACTCAAGAAATCTTATTAAAATAAGTCATTTTACTCGTATTTTTTTAAACAACTCGACAGTCGAGTCGAGTCTCGACTATTCAACTCATTTTCATTGAATTAAATTGTCAGCGGTTTTGATCTGGATTGCTATAGAGTCTCTTTATTAATCGGGTACGAAAATTGATACTACTTTCATTAAATCGTGAAAGGGTCATTTGTAATTTTAATCGAACATCGAACGGCGAATTTAGAATACTTACACAAAAACATGTCATTGTTATAGCTTGGTTAAATTTCAGAAACTGAAATTCCTATCGATTTCCGTACACAAGTTAACAGTCCAAAACGTGGTTTCTAGAATTCTGCTTGTTTTATAGCAAGTCGCGAACAACATATTCCCGTTTTGTACATTTTTCCATGTTTGTCGACAGTTTTAGTGGTTGAGGCGAGACTCGGCCCAAAAACGTTTGCGTGTGGATTCAGATTGAAAATGAGAATGCTGAAATATATGAAATTGTACGAGGTTTATGCAGAACAAAGTTACTGGAATTGACACAGTCAACAAGCCTAGAAATTGCAATTTATAGTCGACACTTTTTATTTCCACCATAAGAACTTTCAATTTGTTTCTTGTACAAATAAAATGGTACACTTTCCATTTTCAAAAAAAAACATTGAAATTTTCCGCTTCTTTGTGAAATAGTATAGATTTGCTCCAGGTAGATTATGTAAATTAAAGCAGATTTGGTTTAGATTTCCGTGAATTGGTCGAGATTTGTTTGGATTGGTCCGGATTAGCCTGGATTGGTATATAACTTGGTTCGTTTTTTTTTGTGGATTATGGTTTGGTCTGGATTGGGTTTTAATATGACCCG
This sequence comes from Gisinianus flammeolus, assembly GCA_034699125.1. NCBI lineage: Eukaryota > Metazoa > Arthropoda > Collembola > Symphypleona > Katiannidae > Gisinianus > Gisinianus flammeolus. Next base: position 19,841 of record JAIUND010001970.1, on the reverse strand, counting down.
GATTTTCCATCAGCTTGATGCCAGAATTATCTAATTTATTCTCGTTTTTTCTTTGTAGAAAACCAATTCGATCATGCACACAGTTTATCTTTACAAAATATGCAATTTATATAAGTAAAATATGGAAACAAATTTAATATTTGTAAGTGTCGCCCAGTCTCTTCTCCAAATAATCCACAGAGACCAAGGGTTTTTGAGCCGAGTCCGGGATAATCGGTGAATTGAGTTTGGAAACGACGTATTCGTCATCCGCCATGATAAAATACGCAATAGACTGCGCACAACTCGTTTTCGAATCTCCGAATCCGGAATTAAAACGCGATGTTTCTGAAATGTGGAGAAGTCCATCATTTTAATTATGTGAACTGTGTAGACATGAATTGTATGTATAAATATTGTGTAAATAAAGTAACTTGCTGTGGCTTTAAAGTATGATGCCGTCCAGAGCTCCATCATGTCGCCCAAGTTAACTAAGATTGCATTGGGAATGGGGTCCGCTGGGATTCATTCGTCATTTGAATTCTTCACCTATATATTTATCATTTACATTGAAACATATTGCAACATTACAGGCCATTGTACAATATGTGGTTTTTTGGTTTTTTATGTATTTCGTATTGTTCGGCTAACCTCAAGTCCAGGCATGGAATCTTGAATCAAAAGAGTGCAAGTTCCATAGTCTGAATGTTCTCCGCAGCGAACAGCTTTTGACGGAATGACCTGATTGGCTGGGATGGGCGGGTAGAAATGAGTCCTTAGTGTGACACGATTCTCCACACGGATGTCATCCAAACCCTTGTTGGCCCTCACAAAATACTCGTCATCATCCAAAACCAAGGATTTGGCGAATAGTCTGAGTACCGTTTTTACAACGGGATTCAAAGCTCCTTGAAGCTCAAGTAAAACCTTTTGGAAATTGGGAAGTTCCTCGTGAGGAAAAGGTTGAACACTTTTTATCCCGACAATGGCAAAGGCTTCTCTGAATTCGTATGACGACTCTGATGATAGTCTTTTGCATTCATAGAGCATTAACTCACAATCAGCTCACATTTCTACTAAGAACTATAGAAACTACTAAATTGTACTAGCTAATTAATGAATTATAAATTACGTTTCTTGTCCTGGACAAGTGTAGCCCCGATATTTGTTCTGCGGGTCAATCAAACATTTTCCCTTGACGTCCATTGGGAGTTGGAAGAATCGACGACTTTCCGAGAAAACTGAGTCAATCTGACACATATATGGAAAAAATCACAATCACTGGATACTGATTACATAGTTTCAAAAGTAAAACTCATTTATGGCTTAGTTGATGTTCTTACGATTTCTGAGGGGATTCCATGATGAATAATGTACATGAAACCGATTTCATGACATGCTTTTCGCACTTGTTCAGCCACAGACGCCCAACCGCTGGAGCATTCAGTTCCATCGTCTTGAAATATTTTTGAAAAATCCAGAATCGGAATCGTTTGGTCCGTCATATTGAAATTTTGTATAGAGGGAAATTATATGGATAAACAAACCAGTTGAAGGACTGATTGGAAATGAAAGGAAATAAAATAATAAAATAACAAACCCATTGGATGTGTGTGCGAGTTTTTTTCACTTGATATTCACAACAAAATCTTATCACGCAAATCCTCGTTTTGATTGACATGTAATATACAATTTCATGCAAAAAAGACCGTAACATGCTCATTGTTCTTTGTTGTGCATTTAATTGTTCGCTATGCAGAAAATGGAAAGAAGAACTACTGGTTTCTGTGCGTGTGTGTGTACATAGATTGTACCTTTACAAAGGAAAAGCTAAAGAAAATGCAAAAACGATCTACACATATGTGCACATCCAAATGAATCCTAAACATTGACAAGGTTAAAATTAATTTGAATATAGTCACTGAATTATTACGTGATTGATTTATTTAATTTTGTCACATATTCATTCAATAGAAGATGTTTAGTTGAGGAAGTACAAAATGTACATTCAATTAACCCTGGATCCCAGTTGCCTGGAAGATAATGTCGTGAATCTGTTCAAAAAGTTAAAAAAAAAAAAAAACGTTTAAAATGAGGACATTGAAAATCAAATCCTGGAATAAAATGAAAAGGATAAATGACAAATAAGATTTACTTGGACATGTGGTGGCTGGGAAAGTGCATGAAGGACGGAATTTGCTACATCTTCTGCTTGCATACACAAAGAATTTTGGTAAATCTCTTCCGCTTTTTCTGCTCCATAGTGCGAGTAATGAAAATGAGTTTTGGTCATTCCTGGACTAATTGACTGAGGAATTCATAGAAACCAAATGAAAATATACCCAATCATGTACAAAGTATTCAATATCTTCGATTAATACAGATATATCGTATATATGTAACTGCATTGGGAGTCCTCACCGACACTCGAATACGGGAATTTTTAGCAGCGAGTTCCCTTCGGAATCCTTCACTCAATGCTGTAACTGCAAACTTGGAAGAGCCGTAAGTATGACGAACATTCTTCAACATATGTCCAAGAACACTGTCGAAATTTCAATAGAATTTCAATAGAATCTTTACATTTAAATGTTCCTTTATTTAAAAATAAATATATAGTGTGTGAATTTGTATTTTGAGAAGGATATTGGATTTCACACACCTATTAATTTGAATGACATATCCATCGTCAACTCCCCTCGCCAACATTGACGAAATTGCAAGTTTAGTAGACATAATAAGTCCAACTACATTCACCTAGAATATGTTAACAAAAATAATCCGACAATACAAATTGATAGTCTTAATCTGAACTTCTTAACCAATCGTACAGATAACTGTACAAACAAATAAGGCATAAAACGTTTGATTTTGCTTACATTAAACATTTCCCGGATATGTTCAGCATTACTTTCCAGTAGTGGCTCTGACACAGCAAACCCCGCATTATTTATACAAATGTCCACACCTCCATATTTGTCCTCTATCGACTGAAACATGGTTGAGATTTCCGCATCTTTCCCCACGTCACACTGGTACGAATACAGTTTCCCTTTGTATCCCAATTTTGCATACTCGGCTCCATCCACCTAATTTTATTTCCAGAATTTACTATATATCTTACATAATATTCATTCCAAATTCTATAAATATATACCAACGACGCTCATGGAAAAACTTTAGGAATGAACTTACGTCGATGGGTTCTTTATTTCGAGCACAGCCGACGACAATCAATCCATGTTGAACAAGAGATTTACAGATTGCTCGTCCAATTCCAATGCTCGCACCGGTGACCAAAGCCACACGGTTTTCATATCGAGAAATTCCAGGCAGTGCCAGTGACGACATTTTGATTCAATTTGGGAGATAAAATTGTTTTCAAAATTGATTCGAGATTCTTCGAGTTAGGATTTTTAAGCAAGAATGATGACAAAAAGTGCGCGCTCGTAAGGGATATGAATTCTAGACTGTGTATATTTTGTATATAGTAGAAAAAATGATTTGTGCGATGAGGACGTATGAAAATAATTTGGATTTGGATATTACATAGATACATATGTGTACACTCCTTTAACCTTTAGTTTGTGATAAGATTTTATCGCATGTCTGTATTGGTCCGCTGTAAAATATATGCTGGACACAGCTCTCGTCTCTCATGATACACTTGAACTTGATATAGCTTGCTTAGTTTCTTTCATATTCGGCAAAATTCACGAGTTTATGCATATTTTTCAAATTTCAAGGTTGGATTTTGTATTTTGCATTGACATAAGAGCTACAAATTGGCTCCACAATATGTAGATATATATACTTTTATATACATACTTATGTACATGCTGTTCAATTCTTTCTCCCTTTCTGTGCACCAAAGAGTAAACTGTGTGTTGCAGGGCATGTTCCCTTCTCTTTTGAGTTTGAATTTAAGCACTAGCGAAATTTATTTTGCTATAAATTTTCCAAAACTTCAATTCGAATTTTAAAAAACAAAAAAAATATCCGTGTATTAATACATAACATATTGAATATAATTGAGATTGAGAGTACCTATACAAAAAATAGATAAAAATGATTGAGGCGAGACATTTTGTAAAAATATTTTAGGAGTATCCATAAGATACTTTTACTTTGTCCATGGAATAATCATAGGCATTCACTGGTGTGAAGTTGCTAACGGGAGGAATGATTTTACTTGTGAGGGGTGAGACCAATATGTGGTCATCCGGCTGAAGAAAAAATGCCATGGATTGTCGACAAGTATTTTTCTGGAGCTCGTTTTCTGGGACTAGAACACGATGTGGTGTGGCTGGAAAGTACTTGGCAGTCCAAATCTCTAAAAGTAGTAGTATATGTACGAAGAAAAGGGATTAATTAGAATTCTATCTAACCATTCTGGAATTTCGATGGTAAAATTCTTTCGAAATAGATAAATTAATTGATTTCTAACCCATCATATCACCAATGTTGATTAAAATGGTATTTGGGATCGGATCGGCATTGACCCATTCTTTCCCCGCTGTTTTTACCTTTCACAATGATAATGCAGTTGAATGATTACAATATTAAATTATTATCAGTAGATGGATTTTTTTATAATTGGGAGACAAGTAGGTACTGAGAGTATTTTGAGAGTCTCATCGTTTATACCTCCAGTCCTCCGATAGAATCCTGGAAAAGAAGAGTGAGGATACCATAATCCGAATGTTGTGCACAGCGGGTAGTACCAGTTGGAATAGTTCCTTTGACTGGCGGGTAGTAAATCGTACGGAGAGTATTCAAACTCATGACATTTCTATCTTGTAAATTCCGAGCAGCGTTCAAGAAAAAATCCACGTCCTCTAATCCAACGGCCATTGCTAAGAGTTTGATTAGTTTCACGTCCAGTTCACGACAAGCAGTTTCCAAAGTCTCGATGACAGTTTTGAAATTCGGGACTTCTTCAGTCGGATAATATCGATCGTTCCTAAAAATATCATAACTTTCCCGCAGTTCCGCTGCTGATTCTGGATTGAGTCTGCAATTAATTAGTACAATTCACATGCAACTACCATCAGCAATTTATTTATTTATTAAAACTGATAGTGCGAGATCCAAGAAATACAGATATATAGTGTGAAGGAAAAATTCAAATTACTTTTCTCGAGTTGGGTAGGCGTATCCATGATAATTCTTGACAACGTCACCTTTCACGTACTTGAGTTTGACATCGGACGGAAGCTCAAAAAACTTTCTACTCTCAAAAAATGCCTCCGATATCTGCACAGTGCACACACAAAGAATGAATACAATTTTATTTTAGCTTATACAATTGGTTTTGTACACAATACAAAACTTATCTTCACTATATATTATAAAATGGGATGATCGTACCAGATTTTCTGGAATTCCATGATTTTCTACGTATGCGAATCCCCAATCATGCAGGACTTGACCAAAATTTTGGGCGATTTCCTTTATTTTGCTGTCTTCACTGTCAAAGGGCACGTTGAATAAATTTCCCAAATCCACAGTTGGAATTTTATTTGAAGACATTTTTTTAACCGTGTACACAGTGAAGTAAAAACTGAATATTTAATCAACAAGAAGATGTACTATATTTTAATACTAACTGTGCTGTCTTGCTAATTGCTACTTACTAGATACTTACTCACAACTTATCAGTTGAACAGTTTCTAAGGGATTGACTATGAAACCCTACGAAGTCCACTCTAAAAAGGCATAAAATGTACATATGTGTATTTCTGTAAATATTTAGTTTTTATATCGAGGAGGAAAATTAAAGACAAAACAAATATGGACTTTTCCTCATGAAATGTGAAGGTCAAAAGGGAGAAGAGATTATGTATTTATGTTTCGTTTCAATACATGTAGGTACATAGTTGACACTATTTGAGATTAAACATATTCGAGACCTTGAGCTCCTCTTAGTTACCGTATATATATGTACGAACTGATTGTGAGAGTGTAACCAGAATAAATATAAAGAATACACTCAAAACTGGAATTGAAAGAGCATGAGTCTAAACACACCGAGTAAGTACTTATATAAATATATCGATTCTATTATACAAGAAACATCAAGCTGATTTCATCCTCTCATTAAAAACCAATCAAAAACAAAATAGTGATGTGCGTGTCTATGAACTCTTGAATAATGTTTTCCAGGTATAAATATACATAAGTACACTGAATATGTTTTAATGAAGGATTTTCATTTTCCCCACTTTGGGCTATGAGTTTGTCCGCACTCAAATTATGGTGTTGATTATAGTTGTTTAGCATCGACGAGTAGACTGACGTTGAACTGAGTGAGGATAATTAAATATGTGATGACTTGACTGAAAGTCTAGGGGGTTTTTTTACATGTAAACAAAAATTCATTTAATTAATCATAATTCAAAGGCTCGTTTTCTTGATTAGTTTGAACTATACAATTTTCATACCCTGAGGAAAAAACATTTATTTAGTGTTATTATGTTCCCGTATGAAACGACCGTTGGTTTCCCCATGATCAAGCTGTGCAGGAAAGTCAGCTTCAAAATAAATTAAATGCTTATTTAATAATTATGAATTAAGATGACCAAATTAATTCAGGATTCAAAGTATTTTATAGCTTTTACCTCCATTTTGGTGTTGACGTTACTCACTGACGAAATAATTGGGACTAAAGTCTGCGCAATCAGTTGTTCCTGTGAGTACAAAAAAAAATACACAATAAACAGTCGATTCAATTCAATTTTTTGTGATTTTCGATGTATTTGGTAGGGAAAATAATGTTATGTCAGCAATAATTTCGGGCATGACCTCTAAAGTGATTTTTTCTGCAAAATAGCATTTAGAAAAGAGTCTCAAGGAGTTGATACCAAAATACATGGCACACGTAATGGCAATTTGAGTATTATGTTCTTTGTAAGTTCCACAGGAAGAATCCATCAAAATGAAGGAGTACTCGGTGAGAAGAATTGTGAGTAAACAAATGGTGACAATCTGATGAACGGACTGAGATTTGCACATTAAATGATGCTGTGTTCGAATTGTACAGATGATTTTCGTCCACTCTCGAGCCACATCTACATTTAATCCAGGATCCTGTGGGTACTCTTGAATCCCTTTATTCACCTGAAAAAAGGCTTCTTGAATACTTTTAAATTGAATGTTAATCCGGCAGTCCTCGAGATAGGGACCAAAAGAAAGAGTTGAATTGAGGAAAATTGACCACAGTGGTCCAATAAAAATGAGATCATCTTGAAGCAGATTCCCATTGTAGAAAACGATTGTAATTAGAGTGGAACCAGACACTGCCGACAGAATAAAAACATTCTGATACTTTTTGATGTTGAATTCCAACGAGTTGTTGAAGATGATTTCATACTGAGACTGGAAAATTTGCCAGTGATTGAGGAATTGAACGGTCTTCGGCAGTGTACAAAATGTGACGGTGTAGTCAAGGATGTAGGCAAGTGGCTGGAGTATGAAGTAACTTCTTATGATCAGCGGTACAATGCCAAGAAGAAACACAATTTCATTTTAAGTACATTAACATTCGCAATTTGGTCCAAGTTTAAATAATTGTGAATTCCGTGAGCTCCTTTGTCTTTTGTCTCCAAAAGCGAAAGAACCAGAACCAAAATTATTTAAACTTGGACGTTTAAAAAAAGAATACCAGAAGTTCGTTCGTTAAGGACAGCTGATGCTATGAATGATTGACTCTTGAAACTGTGGGAAAGATGATAATTAGTAAAACTAAATCAGTTTTATAGATAGAAATATGAATTTAATATTGAGGATCAAACTTACAAGAAGGAAAGATAGCTCGTTTTAAGGCCAAAATTAATAATCATGGCGATCCAAGCACAAACAATGACACTGATGAGACACAATGAATAGGCAAATGTGAATGACATCCGAGAAAGTACAACTTGCTCATTATTTTGTCTCGCGAACGGAGTTTTTCCGAATAAACGTAGGGTGAAAAATATCGGCCACATTTTGTCTACAACGATATTTGGAGGGTTCCTCCTTCGTTCTTCTATTGAAACATTTGAAATCTTGTTTAACTCCAAGGCTAAAGCTAGGCCAATCTTTTCTTTGTGACTCCTCGGATGATTCTCCGTATCGTAAAACATTTTGAAAACGTTTTTTGCAGGAGAGGAACTGCCGAAAAAATGTGTACCGCTTTGTAACGGAGTTTGAAGATGAAATCTATCGTCTCTTTCGTTGTATTGATACCAAAGACTCTTATATGAGATTAATAGGGCTTTCCATCATTCAGATGAATGTGAATGATGATCTCATTTGACGTCTTTTCCCCCCGAAACAAATGATTAGTCTGAGACCCTTCAAGTTCCATTATAGAAAATTAAAAATAAACATGCCAAACAATAATTCATTAGTATATTGATCTTGACTTTCCTCTATCCTGTCATAATTTTCAATGAACGAATTTCGCTATGTCGCATTGCATGTGAGCAGACTATAATAATAATTATACAAGACAAGGAATTGACAAGTGCAATGCAAATTCTGTCTATGTACTCAATAAACGTTAATTGATTTTCTGTCGCCTGTACATGTAGGTTAATTTGTGAGAGCTTGACATTTCTTTCCATGTCTCTTTATTTGCATAATCAATAATAATAATTACCAAACATAAATAGTTGCACATATATGTACAACATACAAAACAATACACAGTTCCAGTTTTTGTTACTACAATTTTAATTACCTATTTAATTAAAAAACAATTAAGTTAACCCGTCAGGCGAAGCATGAAATGCTTTTACCTGCACGACAACACATTCGCTATGCCTATATACACCTAAACACATTTAAATGAACAACAAATCGGTCGTCGTTAGTTCTCCAACTTTTACCTCTGTACTTTGTACAAACAAATTTGGTTTAGTAGACGAAACGAATGAATATTTTTCATGTTATATCAAAACTCAAGCCTTCTTGACTCAGAGAAATTGCTTGTTGATCCTCATCAATGCAGGGAATTATACACATTATGTGTGTGAGAATGGCGTATGAATGAATTAAGAAGAGGCCGCAGAGTACTAAATAAATTATATAAGTAATAATAATAATAGGTATAAAATATAATTTGCTGACTATACTCAAATTAAAAATGTATGTAGTAAATAATTAACTAATAATATTTTAAATACTTGCTGCACAATATTTTCCCTACATTAACTAACCTTTGGCATTAGAGATTACACAGTGTCAGTCAATATTAAAAAAGGACTACAATTACATGTATATACAAAAAAAAACTTTATAAATAAATGAATCGTATAAAATAGGTGTAAATCTTAAAAACGTTTGTATCGTAAAATTCTTACTTGATTATATTTGCAAAAAAATGCGACATTATTTAACTTGACCTTTTCTTCTGTTTTTCTCATTTTTTTTATCAACATTCAGCCTATAAACTCATACTCTGATAATTAGGAAAACCTGAAATGAAAGACAAAATCAAACATGATTAATTCCGACATACTAAAAAAAATACAAGGAAACATTTTGCATATTAAGTAAGTATGTATGTACTTCGAGTGTTGGAAAATGATAGATATAGAAAACTTACTGCGTGAGGATGCAAGTAATAAATCTTCATCTGAATTTTGACTGGGTTCGCTGGTTGGGTTGCCTACAGTTAAATTCAAAACACTGCTTGTCGAGAGTTCGGGTTCCATTTGCAAAAAGAAATCTTCTAAATCTTCCTTGTGGAAACAACAAGGGGGATCTTTGAGACCAAATGTTTCCAGGAGCTGATACCAATCTGGCCGGCATTTATAAAAAATCAGACTGATTCCTCGTTTACTCATGGCTTTTGTCAGGAAAACCAGTGCTATATATACATCGAAGAAAAAAACAAGAAATACAAAAATGTCACACACTAATTTCACATCTTCTTTCATTATTATTATTACTTTGAATTGAATAGTATCGAATATGAATTTGCCTATTATTTATTATATACCATTAGCAGCAGTGAAATCCCATCTGGTCCATTTATCACATTGGATGACGATGACGGAATAGTTATCGTATCTCCGAGCTATATTATTTACATTATCTCGGATGAAATCCACACTTGGGAAATTTATACCCTGATCCGGATTAAGTAATATAAAGTGTGTATTCGTTTCTGGATCGATTTTGAATTCCTAAATTTCCAAAACAAAAACTATATGTATTATAAGGGAATCTTTTGACTGATCTCTATTATTAATATTCTGGACATAGCTGTTATTAAAATTACTAGTGCTTACAGGTGTCATAGACGGACGTAATGAGCTTAAAAGTAAGATTGCCAGACTAACTGTAACTCCAAGAAGGATCCCAAATTCTACTCCGAGTCCCAACGATGCAATAATTGTGACCATGCAGCAAACAAAGTCCAGTTCTAAAAAATGTGTATGGTGAATCATTTTCATATATTCATCCATTCAAAACAACTCAGACGTACAGTTCAACAACTGTATAAAATATTATCAACATACTTGAAGTTCGCCACATGAGGAAGATGGATTCAAATTCAATAAGGAAAACGACAGCACAGATAATCACCGCAGCAAGTGACGCTTTGGGAATGTACTGGAAAAATGGCGTGAGGTATCCGAGGGAAAGCAAAATCATTCCTCCCGTCACTAGTCCACCTTTTAAATTAAAAATTTTCAATTTAGTAATAAGGAATTAATTAATACACAAAATTGCGTTGTGTAAATTGGATATTAAAAACATGTTTAATTATATACCGAAAGGACTTTTGACTCCACTCGCGTCGTTAATAGCTGAGCGAGCAAAGGATCCACTGGTAGGGAGACTACTGAAGAATCCACCCAAGGCATTAGTTGCTCCTGTTGAAAAATGTTACATATTATCAGATGTTTTATTGTCGGATATGTCAAAGGTCAAAGTTTTTAAAATCTACTGTGGATAAATGTTTTTGTCCACATTTGCTTCTCTCTCTCACCTGTAGCCAACATTTCCTGCGTGGCGTCCACAGTTTGTCCATGCCCAAACGCTTTGGAAATTGCAATATTTTGAAGTATCGCACCGAAAGCAACGACTAAGGGTCCTGACCCCAAAAATTGTAAAGTCTCTATTGCAGTCATGGGAGGATCTGTGCTATTGGAATGAGGCAATCTCAAATTGAATTGTGGAACGCCCACATCGGGAAATCCACTACGTACAGGCCCTGTCAATTTAAATGGGCGATTGGTCCAGAAATATGCTATTAAAGAACTGAGGAAAACGACTAGAGCGTTACGCGTTAGACCTAATACCCAGAAAAGTTTCTTCCAAACCAGAGGATTTCCATAAGTCATCGGTGGTCGGGCATCTTTTAATTGCTATGGATGAAATAAACACATGTAAATTTTTACAATATATGCATTCTCTCCAAGACTATTATGAGCATTAAAAAGAATAATAACATTATTCATAAATCCTTACCCGAAATGCAAGAATGACGAGTAGGCAAACAATTCCTAACATCGAATCTCCCAATTGAATTGAATTAATGTTCTCAATCACATTTCTCATGCAATCAATAAATCCATTCCCATCCGATGCTCCGTTTAGTCCAAGTAAGCTAAACACAGTTCAAAAAAAAAAATCTAACATTATTAAATTTGGTTATATACATTTCAATCAAGTCCTTGAAGTTGTAAAAAGTATAGTAAAAACATGGTGCAGAGCATGCATACCTTTTTAACTGCCCCGAAGCAATAACGACTACCTATATGGAAAATTAAGTAAATGTCATTTAATCCATGTTGATTAATTATTGGGCTAATTAGGGAAAAGACATTGACATATTGACATTGACGTACTGCAGCTGAAGTGAATCCGAGGGAAACCGGTTCTGATATAAAGCTGACAAGAAATCCTACAAAATAGATGGGTGACAGACTACAATTATACTAGTGACCATGAATTGCTCGGGGACTACACACTTACATCATATCATGTGTATTTGCTTTCCGTCCATTCCTTTGGGTAATTCTCGGTACGGGTGAGCATTTTATGGATTCTCACATGCAAAAATCTTTTATCATCAGCATCATCATCATCATCATTAACAATAATAATGAATTGACAAATATTCACTACTGTACACAACTACAAGTTTTACCGAGAGCATAGAGAATATGAGTTGTCGAATAGACATATGTGGTCAATGAATCGTAAAGTCATAAAATATTATTGTACTGAGTTCTCACCAAGCTGCAATATTCCTAACAACAACATGACCACGCCGCTGTAAAATCCCATGAGTACAACGCAATCGGGGAAATCTTGACCACATTTTTGATACGTGAATAATTGTACGATTGCCGTTGGACCTGTGTGCATTATCAAAAATCAAAACATATGACTATATGTACATATATTTTTTAAACAAGTGTGTAGATAACTTTAAATTTCTTTAATATGAATTTCCAGGAATTGACGTACATACCTATTGTCATTTGACGACATGATCCAAGTAGAATATACACAAATGGACCTACAAATATTATTAAGGTTTCAATGAAGTTCTATAGAAATGACGACTTCTTATTAGTTTTATTTTATTTTATCTGTTATGGTCAAGTTATAGTAATTCATTCTCGCATTCTTGCCTACAAATTGTGAGTACAGTCCATATTCAGGTGACAAGCCGGCGATTCCAGCGTAAGCGAGTGACTGAGCTAAATGATTGACAAAGATACCAAAAAATTGTGATAGAAACAGAATTCAGGATTAATCCGCTTTGAACTTGTACACTATTTACGTAATGGTATAGTTGTTTTTTATTAAAAACTTACGTACTGCCGTCAGCCAAACCTTCAAAATCAACAATTCTTATTAGTAAATACAAGTAATGCGCATTTGTTTCAATTAAGTAACGTAAATCATAACGTTTCTCATACATACCGTTATTCCAGCTATAATATCCGAAACTAAACACAAAAACAAATACATGTGGATATTAAAATTAATACGTTGTTATTTTTTTCAGTGTACTGTCTGATTAGTAATCAGTGATTTTATACCTATGTAACTTTTCCGGTACTTTGGAAGCCATCTTAAAATAGGCAATCGTTTCTTTGCCAAATCCTTTGACTTTGCTTTCCAAGTCCTCCCACGATCTATATTCAAAGTCAAACAATTACAAATAACAATTACAGCATATTATAATAAAAATTTCCTCCAGTGTACCTATTCGTAATTAATTAATCTTTTCTGGAATACATGAATTAAACACTGATTAGTCATCGCTTGTTGTTATCTTATACTTCGACTTAGAATGGCCTAGTAGTTTGTAGAATTAATCATCATCTTTCAAAGACGCGAAAAGGAAGAAGAAAAAGAAAGATGTGTGACGTCGTCAAACTTTTCAAAGTGCAAAACGATAATTTATTTTGTAGATTAAGAAATACTTCAAGTGTAACAGTAATTATATTTCAGAATAAGCTCATGGGCAGACTATTTTTGTGTCTAAGTCAGGGACAAATAGTTGATCCGTATATTACTAATTTATGCTCTCTTGTTTTTCAACCAAGATGCATTCATAATGACAAATTAAATCATTCAAACTTTAGTATAGTTAATTCTTATTTATAGCATTTACCTACCAATACGTACTATAAACGGTAGTGTATTTTTATGTATAGGCTAATTCAAAAGAGATACGACAATATTCTCTTTCTGATTTAGTTAACAAATTGCAACGTTTGCAAATAATGCAAACACATTATAAATATCACCAATTTTAATGGTTTTCGTCTAGCCGAATGCAGTAAATCAAAAAGCTCGCACAATTTTAGATTAAATCAAAATGTAATGTTGAGATTTCTCCTTTATCTCATTAACTTGAAGTGTGGAATTAGAGAAATATAATATTTAAACAAGAAACAAATAAGAAAATGATCTCAATATTTAATTATGACATTGTAAAATTTTGAAGAGGAGAAAGTATATTATGAAGTAAATATTTTCTCGACGAAAACACGGGTAATTATTTGAACACACTTTTAATATATGAGTCAGAACTTGAAACTCAAAATTTTAATAACACACACAGCTGAGTGGATTTTGAGTTTTTGAGTCAATTTATAAGTTAAATTTGAGGTGTTTTTCCGTTCGGTTAATTTATCTCTGTAACAGATTTTTTCTGTGGCACAAATAAAATGATGTCTTTTAACGTAGAGAGAGAGGAGAGAGTTTTCAAAAAAATACACGATTAGATAAAATGTAAGTTCAAAGTTCTTAAAATTAAAGTTTGAGTTCGACTTTCACATATTTAGTTTCTTGGCATAAATTCCACATTATGAATAAAGAAGCACTTTTATGAATTGAGGAGAATCATTTTCATTTTTATTGTTAATAGTTCAAATATTTTAAATGTACGATATATAAAATCTCACTGCCGACTAACGTAGTTAAGTAAACTAAGATTAGTTAATAGTTATAAAGCTTTCTGAACATATGTATTTCACTTGTTGACAACGTGTACACTACATAAGTAACTAAGTATGTATTATTATGTTATTATTATTTGAACAAACTGATAAAAAAATACTCAAATACTGGCTCAAAAGTGGTAAGAATTCTTGATGGTGAGTTCATTTTGACAATTTGCTATAAGTGTATTATGATGTCGTAAATATAGAGTAGCCATTTACTGTATAACCTAATTTTGATGTAGAAAATGTCAAATGTCAAAAGATTTAACAACACAACCAAATACACACCACACAGAAACTCTTGAAACTGAGAAGAACTTATATATAGAAACACAAGAAACAACACACACTTATGTAGGTTTAGTTTTAAGTTTTCTTCAACAAAATATGAATTAAAACCGCTTCTACTACTATTATTATTATTATTTACAAGAGTGACCGCAACCAATCCACAATTTTACCAATCCAAAATAAGTAAAGTACAGAATTTAATTAGTAATTAATGTTGTCATTCAGTCATTCATTAGAAGAAACCGAATCCGAATGTCTACATATTATATTTTACGTATTGTTCATAATAATAATAATAATACATACTTCCCGAGATCGAGTGTTGGTAAAAGTTTGCTTTGAAAAGAACACAGCAGCTCATAAGAGGAAAATAAAGTATTTTTTTAACCTACCTTGAAAGATTTCATCCATTTCTGTGCGATTTCACGTTTTATTGTTATTGCAAAATTGTAAGAAAAATTGTCCTATACCTCTAACAAAAAAATTAAGTACTAAAACTTTGTGACAAAAAACTGAAAAAAGAAAAAAACTAGCTAACTGTAACTGAGCTACTCGAAGATGAAAAATCTTTTTATTTGTATTTGTATAATATTATTATGCTTGTCTAACATGAAGAAAATCTCGTCTATTTATTTAGACAGTCCAAAGTTTTATTTTCCTATTGATGATGGTCTTGTTGTAGGAATAATAATAATAATGATTGCTATTGTGAAAAACAACAAACAACCAAGAAAAAATAGATTAAATTAAGGAAAGTGACAATTATGCCTGTACAGTAGTTGCTCTTTGGTTTTTGTTTTTTAGTTTCGTTTTCTAAATCTAATTAATTTCCACCATGTCAGCTTGGTATACTTGACCATATAGCAGTAGAGTTATCACAATTATTTTTTTTCTGTTTTTTTGGGGGGGATTTAATAGTTGTGGAAAATTAGTAGTGTGTTGATCGTAGGTAAACTGAAGAAAGAGCTCTCAACAGCTAACCTAACGTTTTGGAAGGCCGTATAAATACCCTGTGACAAGACACAAGACAAACAAGTGACCTCAGTTGAACTAATAAAAAATAATAATGTCTAATATCTATAGATATATATACACAAAGACCCAAAAAAGACGACTTGCTGTTGCTGTCATGTGCGCTGTGAATCAACTAAACAGTGTCTCCGTAAAAATGATACACACACCAACAAGATATAAATGTAAGTAGTAAACTGGAGACCTTTTGACTCACTGCTTTGGAAATATTTAATTACTGCTATGTAAATATTTCCACTATTTTTGTCGTCATCAATATAATTCTTCCATGTAAAAATCCTATTCTGTTGTTAGTACACGGACTGTCATTTGTTTAAAAAAAAGGAAAATTTCTTACTGATATATTATGAGACAGTGTATCGATTCATCAGTAAATATATATGTCGTCGTGCGTGTGTATACATCTAAATACATTCTACATATATATATCCAAACACAAATATGGGATTTCTTTTTTTCTTTACTTTTCCATGTTTTGATGCGTTATAATCTTGAGAGAGTTTCGGCATCATCTATACATGCTATGGATTTATGTTATTATAATCATATCCATTTGGGATTTAGATTTAGATTATTGGAGATTGGAGAGAGAGCTTAGCTTAGCTCAGTTGAGTTATAAAGTTATAAGTACGCGGAAATGTAAGGTCATTTAAGAATCTCATATACACACAGAAAGACTTTTCTTCGTTATCTTCATTTTTATACTTTCTACATATATTTGTAAAATCCCGTCCTTTATGATATTTTTCCATTAGCATCAGTATTATTATTATCTTTTTTTTTTTTTGATTCATATAGTTTGTATTTGTCCTTACAACGAAAAGAAAAGCAAAATGTGTCTTCGTGGAAAAATTCCCAACTCACGTGTTCGACGATGCGTCTCTCTCAAACTCTCAACAGTCACAACAGTTATCATTAGTTTTTATTAGTATTGTAATGAGATTAGCAGTTATGCATATTGTGAGAGATTTGTCGTATATTTTTAACAATAATCAATAGAGATTTGAGTATATATTTACAAAGTAAATACAACCTTTTAAAAAAACTGTCAATCATTTCATTAAAGATTGAAGAGAATGAAGAATATTATTCCAACTAAACATACTTATATCAACTATTTCCCCTTTACTTATGGACTGATCATAACGATAAAAAAACAAGGGCAAAATGGGGTTTTAAATATAGAATCAATACTTACTAATAATAATTAGTGACTCTCGTGATTTAATTATGTGGAAATCTGCTACGACACAAAATACTTCATTCTGCAGTTATATTTTCCGGTGCATTGTGAAAATTATATTATTTCATTTTCATTAGAATCTTACAGTCACAGATTTGGAATCTAAAGACTCGAGTTTCGAGAAGCGTATTTTTAGTAGTTTGCATGCATACGCATTTAATTTCTTCATGTTCTTGTTGTGATTAACAGTTACGTCGGATCACTCTCATCTCATCTCATCTCGCAGTCAGTCTCAGCTAATGCTATGGGTCATGACATATTATATTAACATAATTTAATTAAATTTTTGATTTGACTCGTAATGATGATGTCGTAATTGACTCTTCTCGACGACGACGATGACGACGCGGTGGAAAATGCGCGCAATGAAAGCTTATTTTATCTGCATAATCTTCCAATGTGTGATGCAATTCGAGCATTATTATTTCAAAAGGAAAAAAAATTGGCCTTTCAATCAAATGTCTTTGCAATAGAAATGTAATTTGTAGAGCAGTATGAGCAATTTATAGTAATAAATTCATTGCTGTGAGACAAACGTACAGGTAGGTGAAAAAAAGACACTTTTTATTTGTAGGTAATTCGGAATTCGTATTGAAATTGAAGCAGTCTCAAAGTCAAACGTATACATAATTAAACAATAACATGAAGGCAATGAATATAATTTTACGTATACATGTAGATGTACAGATAAATCATTCCAAAAAACTATCTTCACTATTAAGTGTACTATTTTGAGTATGTTTGTCATCACTGGAAGACGCTCGATGTCGGATGGACTCTAAACTATGACTTTCAACCGAAGAAGTACTATAATTTTTGAGTTTCAATTCTCGAAAGTATTCTTCCAGTTGAGATTTCGTAGTACAACAAATAGGATATTCCGCACCAAAGTTTTTTAAAGCCTCTCCCCAAATGGTTGTATTTTTGTACAAAACGAGGGATTTCCCATTTTTATTCAATGTATTGGCCAGAGAGACGATGGAATTGAGAGAACTGTAGTCCCATCTGGTCCACTTATCACACTCAATCACGATGACAGCATGATTCAAATAGCGAGATCCCAATTTGGTGACAGTGTCCCGAAGGAAATCCACAGAGGGGAAATATAAACCTTGGTCAGGGATGAGGAGAAGATACTTTAATTTTGTCTCAGGGTCGGTGAGGAGCTCCGAGTAAATGGATGGTCGCAATGATTTGAGCAGGATGATCCCAATACTCACACCCACCCCCGCCACAATCCCATACTCCATCCCAAACAGCAAGGAGGAGACAAATGTGAGCAGACCACATAAAAAGTCAATCTCTGCCAACAAAAACAAATTCAAATAAATATCCCATTTATTTTTATTTTACTTATTCACACAATTATGCTTGCAATACATAAATACATAAATATATGGATCAAATTCAACTCATTTCCTCTTGCTTATACGCTTACTTGAAATTTTCCATATCCGTACAATGGATTGACAGTCAATCATAGTCAGAACTGCACAAATGACGACACTTGCCAGGGCTGCTTTTGGAATGAATTGAAGTGCGGGAGTTAAAAAACTCAACGAGAGGAGAATCAAAATACCTGCCAAATCAACAATTCAATTCAATTAAGAAAATCCTTTTAAATTTATCATAAATTTCAAAACATATATACCTTGAAACAGGCCTCCGACCTGCGATTTGACACCGGAAGCTTCGTTCACAGCACTCCTTGAGAATGACCCACTGACTGGGAGGCAACTAAAAAAACCACCTGCACAGAGTTGCAAAGAATATTCAATGACATTCAATGCTTTTGTTAGAAAAGCCCAATTATCAGTGAGGAAATTCCCCAATTTATACTGTCAAAACCTAGTAAATTGGCTGCACCAAGCACAATCATCTCTTGAGTCCCATCAATACTTTGTCCATGTGCAAATGCTTTACTAATGGCCACATTCTGAAGGATGGAAATGAGGGCGATGGAGACTGGACTACTCCGGAGGAAACCCAACGTTTCTACGAAAGTCATTGTAATGTTGGATTGGGGATTCGTTAGTTCGAAAGATGGGAGTCCAACGGGAGGGAATCCTCGACGGACGGATCCAGTCAGAGAAAATGGTGGATTGAACCAGAGGAAAGCGGTGAGTGAGCTCAGAACAATCACCAGTGCATTTCTCGACAGTGATAGAGCTCCTAGAATCTTTTTCCAACGTCCAGGAGTCCCGAGACATGTCGGCAGTGGAACATCCCTCAATTTCTGTTTCCGTAAATACAGAAAGACAAATTTATTCATTGTAAGTATGATACATATAAGAATAATAAAGGTAGACAAACAGCCTGAAAACTGAAAATTTGTTTTCATTAAAACCTGGAAGAGAATGAGGAAAATGAGGCAAATGAGTCCTAGGACAGTATCACCAACTTTAATGGTACTTAAATTCTCCACAATGTACGTCCAAGTTGAATAAAATCCACTTCCTCTTGATCGTCCTTTCAGACCGAATATATTTTTTACTTGAGCTACAAGGGAAATACACACAATTTTGAGTGAAAAGCCGTCATAGAATAAAGTGTTTTTTCTTGTGAGTGAGTGAAAAACGAGGGATTCACCTGAGGCGATGGTCAAAGCTGCTCCGGCAGTAAAACCCGTCTGAAATACAGATAAATTGTATCAGTTGGATAACTACAGAGGGTGATTCCAGGTATTTGAAACACTTACTCCGTGACCTGCCCTGGCCAGGTCTTACTTTCTACAATCATGAAATCATATCTAAAGTAAAGTTCAACCGATTTGGCCTATAGGTGCATATGAGTTTATCTCGTTGTGTCGTTTCATTTCTGAAATATGAGAC